>JAEPBF010000130.1:317669-456615 GCA_019739055.1 Passiflora organensis | reverse complement strand
GACAAGTCTTTAATACCTTATTTTCCTGTTAACAATTTATCTATATCATTTTTCAATTCACATAGTATTTTAACATTTGAATTTATTTTCTGCAAGTATTTGTTTTTCTATATCTTTTATATTTTTTCCAATTTTCATCTATTTTTATACCAATTTTTTGTTTTATCTTTACCAATTTAATTATTCTCTCTTTCATGTTCTTCTATGGTTTCGTCAATTATTCTTATCATTTTTCTTCCAAATTTCTCTTTTTTATTATACTCTTCACAGTCGCAGTATTCTAACAGAGTAGTATGATTAATCATATGATCATCTATGGTTTGATTTATCCCTTCTATTACCTTAGTTCTTAGTACTCTTACTTCGTTAATTCTTGAAAAGTCTATTTCCATTAGTTTTTTAACATATTTTTCTATGGTTCTAACTTGTGCATAAACAACAAGGTTAGCCATAGTTACCTTTGTGTTTCTTTGATGGTTGACATTTATTCTTCGATCTTTTTATCTTTAAATCCCTGCAAAAATTCTCTACATAAGAAATCTGGTAAGTTATTTAACTTTCCTTTAATGAACTCAATGTTAAAGTCAAAATTAGATAATAAGACTTATCATCTAGCAAATATTTGTTTTGACACTAAATTTTTAACATCTTTTTCTAAGATGAATTTTGTCGATTGACAATTACCCTTATTAAGAAGGTTTTATTAAACAAATCGTCATTAAAAGCATTAACACATAAAACAATAACTAAAACTTCCTTTTTAACGATAGAATAATTACCTTGAGCTCCATTACAGATTTCGGAATAATATCTTACCAATTGTTCTGTATTGTTTACTCTTTGTTTTAATATTCCTCTGTATCCATATTCAGACGCATCTGTTTCGACTATTAAAAAAGCATCTGGTAAAGGAATTCTTAGACACGGTAGTTGTTTGACTTTTAATTTTATTTCTTTAACTATATTTATCATTTCCTCATTCTATGCTGGAACAATCTTTTTTAGCCTATTGTATAGAGGTTTGCATATTATTCTTATTTTTGGAATGAAATCTGCTATGTAATTAAGATATCTTAAAAATCTTTGTAGTTGTTATTTGTTTTTTATTTTATTAAGAATTTGTCAGAAAACTCTATACTTCTTTCTATAGGAGTAAAGGTTCCTTAAACTATATTATAACCTAAAAATCTTATTTTCGTTTGAAACAATTTTATTTTTATAGTTGATACTACAAATCTATTTTCTTTAACTATATTCAAAATTTTTTAACATGTATGAAATGCTCAGTAATGGACTTTGAATATACTAGTACATCGTCAATATAAACAATAGTAAACTTATGATAAAGATTAAATAAATCATTCATAACATTTTGAAATTCAGTGGGTGCATTTTTTTAACCAACAGGCATTACATTCTATTCGTAGTGTCCGAAAGGAACTGTAAAGGCTGTTTTATATTTATGTTCCTCATGTATATGAATTTTCCAGAATCCAGATTTCATATCGAATTTTGAAAATATGATTGCACCTGATAGTCTTTTTATCAAATCTCTTTTATTGGGAATTAGATATCTAATCCATTGTAGGCTCTTATTTAGAGGTTTATAATTTATTACCAATCTAGGGGCTCCTCTTTCTATTTTTTCTTGATTTTGAACATAAAAAGCTGCACAAGACAAAGGAAACTTGCTATCCCTTATAAGTTTTTTATCTAACAACTCTTTAATTTCCTTTTCACAGTACTCTTGCAATTCAGAGTTCATTTGGATAGGTCTAGCTTTCATCAGTATGTCTTTTTCTCTAAAGTCCTTTTCATGAGGTAATCTAACTATGTGTTTCTTTCTATTTCAGAAAGTGTTAGATAAGTTCGAACATATCTCGTTTTCAATTTGTTTTTGTAATTCTTCTATCTGTTTTATTATTTCTGTGTTTCGTAGGTCTTCTTCTAATTTTATATAATTTAATTCATTGGTCAAAGAATGTAAATGTTTCTTTTTGTTAATTAATAAGATTTTCTTTTTTATTCCTAATTCTTTCATTATGTTTATGTCTATTTCTTGTATATCTTTTGTAAAATTCAAAAGTAATTTGTTTTCCTGATATCACAGTATTTAGACCTTTATTATCTACTGTAACTGGATATATCTGGGTTAGGAAAGGGGTTCCTAGTATCAAGTCTTGAGATAAGTTTTTAACTAACAAAAATGTATTTTTAAAACATATGCCCTGATTACATATATGAGCATCTGATATTTTATATTTTTATTTCCAATTTTTGTTTATTTGCAGCGTTCAATCTTTCTCTAGTCTTTTCATAATATCTAGTGGGGATTAATCCTTCTCTAACATATTTATGATCTGCTCCTGAATCTAACAAAGCTTTTATCTGTATTTTAAAGTCTTTTATAACTATAGTTACATAATTGTATCATTTTTGAAACCCTATTTTTTATATAGCATTAACAAATTCTTTATTTCTTTTATTGCTACTTTCTGGAAAATCTTCTACTTTCACCTTTCCTTTTATATTATATTGTATATTACTTAAGTCTTCTTTTATGACTTTTATTTCTTCTTTGATATCTTGTATTTCTAATTTAAGACCTTTTAAGGTTAATAGTTCTTTCTTATTTCTTCTAAGATATCTTGTATGTGTGCTTGATGGATCACAACTGCAACGCTCAGTTGGGCTTTCAACCACAGGGCCCAAAAGATGCATCTTGTTACAAATGATACCATCACACAACACATATAAGCCCAAGACCTCCCCCGTTCCTTTCCGATGTGGGATTGGGTAACCTGACCCCCCCCTACGGGCTGGGTCTCACAATCTCCCCTCCTTATAGACCTCGTGTCCTCACGAGGGGAGCCAAACGTAACTGACATGGGCCCAAACTCACGGGCCCAAACGTGAACACACAACACGGCCCAAAGCCCACCCGGAAGAGGGAACAAGATCGGCTCCGCTACCATTTGTCACGACCCGGCCCAGCGGGCCCGGGCGTGTATGTGTGCGTGATGGATCACAACTGCAACGCTCAGTTGGGCTTTTAACCACAGGGCCCAAAAGATGCATCTTGTTACAAATGATACCATCACACAACACATATAAGCCAAAGACCTCCCCCGCTCCTTTCCGATGTGGGATTGGGTAACCTGACCCCCCCTACGGGCTGGGTCTCACATTATATGTTTTATTATCTCTGTTTCTTACTTCTCTATTATTCTTAACAAAAGCTTCATATTCTAACAAATATTTTCTCTGTAAGTCCCTATCTTCTTCTTTCATTATTAAGTCGAGTAAGTTATTTTCTTTAGTTAATGGTGTTTATTTCATAGCACTGATACGAACCTATACAACCTCAGTCTTCTAAACTTATTTCATCATCAGAAGTGCTATCTTCACTCTTGTCAATTTCTTTTCCTATCATATTAAGTATTTCTTCTTTATCGCTATCATTGATTTCTAAGGCTCTTATTTTCTTTATTATGGTACAATCTTTCTTATAATGGACGAATCTTCCACATTTATAGCATGTTGGTCCTTGTCTTTTAATATCATTATTTTTTCTTATTATTTTCTTATATTTGGGTTTTTCCTATTTTGGTTTCTCATATGTTTTTCTATAAGGTTTTTGATATTTATTTATTCTTATTTTCTTAATTTATTTTTCTTTGTGTTTTGCAGAAGGTGCTGATATCTTCTCATATCCATATTGGGTACAAAAGGATCTTAATTCTTTTCTTCCACTAAGTCTATCTTGTTTAAGATTTGATTTTAGCTTTAATTTATTGCATAGATTTAAACCTTTTGTATTAACTTCTGTAATTAAATCTCCATAGGTTATCATATTGTAATGATACACTTATGTAACTATAGTTATAAAAGACTTTAAAATACAGATAAAAGCTTTGTTAGATTCAGAAACAGATCATAATTGTGTTAGAGAATGATTAATCCCCACTAGATATTATGAAAAGACTAGAGAAAGATTGCACGCTACAAATAAACAAAAATTGGAAATAAAATATAAAATATCATATGTTCATATATGTAATGAGGGTATATGTTTTAAAAATATCTTTTTATTAGTTATAAACTTATTTCAAGACTTGATAGTAGGAACCCCTTTTCTAACCCAAATATATCCATTTAGAATAGATAATAAAGGTCTAAATACTGAGATATTAGGAAAACAGATTACATTGAATACATTATGATAACAATAGGTTCTTATAACTTTCATTTTATCTTTGGTTAACCTTTCGGTTATCTAGAATTTATTCAAACCATAGCTTCTTGGATATTTTTCTTCTTTGATTATCACCACATCTAAGATAAACCTTTAATAATTCATTTTTCTGTTAACAATTTACTTATGTCATCTTTTAATTCACATAATATTTTAATATTTGTATTTATTTTTTGTAAATATTTTCTTTCTCTATATTTCTTATAATTTTTCCAGTTTTCATTTATTTTTATAACGAATTGGGAATCCCTCAACATGACGCATTTTTAATAGTCGAGACAGATGCATCTGGAGAAGGTTACGGTGGAATCTTAAAACAAAGAATAAATAATAAAGAGTAGTTAGTTAGATATCACTCTGGAATATGGAATAACGCTCAAAATAATTACTCTATTGTTAAAAAGGAAGTCTTGGCCATAGTATTATGCGTAAATACTTTCCAAGATGATTTGTTTAATAAAACCTTCTTAATACGTGTAGATTGTTCATCAGCTAAATTCATATTAGAAAAAGATGTAAAAAATTTAGTCTCTAAACAAATATTTGCAAGATGGCAGGCCTTATTATCTAATTTTGATTTCAATATTGAATTTATCAAAGAAAAATTAAATAATTTGCCTGATTTCTTATCCAGAGAATTTTTGCAGGGCAAAGACGATAAAGATAAAAGAAGCGACTGATAAAAGCTACAAAGGAACAAAGAGAAAAAGTAAAAGCAACAACAGGTATAATGGCTACTCCTGTTCCTTATGCACAAGAAAGAACCATAGAAAAATGCATAGAAAAACTAATGGAAATAGATTTTTAAAGAATTGAAGAAATTAGAATGTTAAAAACAAAGTTAATAGAAGGAATACGTCAGAGTCTAGATAATCATGTCATTAATCATACTGTTCTTCCTGATTATTGTGATTGCAAAGAATTTGAAAAAAGAGAACATTTTGGTAGGAAAATGCTACGCGTAATAGAAGAACTAATAGAAGAAAATGAAAGAGAAAATAATTAAGTTAATTAAAATAAAAAAGAAAGTTGGCAAGAAAATTGAAAAAAATTGGATTAAATATAGGCAGCATAGAAAAAGAAAATATCTACAAAGAATAAATACTCATATTAATATATTATGTGACTTGGAAAATGACATTTTAAATTTGACAAACAGGTAAATGAGACATCAGAAGTTTGTAATAAACGTGGAGCTCGCTGAAAACGAATATCCACGAAGATACTGCTTTAATAAATATTGGGTTACAAAAAGGCTAAACTCTGATAAAACAAAAGTAATTCAGACCTTTCTGTATCAACCATTTTTCTCATTAAAACAACAAACAATACGCGCTGAGAAAAAAGAGAAAAAGCGCAGAGAAGAAATAAAAAATCTACGGAAGTTGATAAAAAGACAGGTAGGGTCTGGAGGACCAGTTATCATATTAAGTATTTCTTCTTTATCGTTATCATTGATTTCTAAGGCTCTTATTTTCTTTATTAGGGTACAATCTTTCTTATAATGGCTGAATCTTCCACATTTATAGCATGTTGGTCCTTTTCTTTTAATATCATTATTTTTTCTTATTATTTTCTTATATTTAGATTTTTCATATTTTGGTTTCTCATATGTTTTTCTATAAGGTTTTTGATATTTATTTATTCTTGTTTTCTTAATTTTTTTTCTTTGTATTTTGCAGAAGGTACTAATATCTTCTCATATCCATATTGGGTACAAAAGAATCCTAATTCTTTTCTTCCACTAAGTCTGTCTTGTTTAAGCTTTGATTTTAGCTTTAATTCATTGCATAGATTTAAACCTTATGTATTAATTTCTGTAGTTAAATCTCCATAGGTTACCATATTGTAATGATACACTTATGTAACTATAGTTATAAAAGACTTTAAAATACAGATAAAATCTTTGTTAGATTCAGAAGCATATCATAATTGTGTTAGAGAATGATTAATCCCCACTAGATATTATGAAAAGACTAGAGAAAGATTGCACGCTATAAATAAACAAAAATTGGAAATAAAATATAAAATATCATATGTTCATATATGTAATGAGGGCATATGTTTTAAAAATATATTTTTATTAGTTAAAAACTTATTTCAAGACTTGATACTAGGAATCCCTTTTCTAACCCAAATATATCCATTTAGAATAGATAATAAAGGTCTAAATACTGAGATATTAGGAAAACAGATTACATTGAATACATTATGATAACAATAGGTTCTTATAACTTTCATTTTATCTTTGGTTAACCTTTCGGTTATCCAGAATTTATTCAAACCATAACTCCTTGGATAGTTTTCTTCTTTGATGATCACCACATCTGAGATAAACCTTTGATAATTCATTTTTCTGTTAACAATTTACTTATGTCATCTTTTAATTCACATAATATTTTAATATTTGTATTTATTTTTTGTAAATATTTTCTTTCTCTATATTTCTTATAATTTTTCCAGTTTTCATTTATTTTTATAACGATTTTTTCTTTTATTTTTATTAATTTAATTATTTTTTCTTTTATATTCTTCTATAGTTTCGTCAATTATTCTTATCATTTTTCTTCCAAATTTTTCTCTTTTAAAATATTCTTCACAATCACAATATTCATTTAATATAGTGTGATTTACTATATGATCATTGATACTTAAATTTATTCCTTCTATTAACTTTGTCCTTTACTTCATTTATCCTGGAAAAATCTATTTCCATTAAATTATTAATACATTTTTCTATGATTCTAACATGTGAAAATACAACAGGGTTAAACATAGTACCTTTATTTTTTGTAGCTCTTTTAATCTTCAATTCTTTCATCTTTGAATCCCTATAAGAATTCTCTAGATAAGAAATCAGTCAGATTATTTAATTATCCTTTAATAAATTTAATATTAAAATCAAAATTAGATAATAATGTTTGTCATCTTGTAAATATTTGTTTTGATACTAAATTTTTAACGCTTTTTTCTAATATGAATTTTGCCAAATGGCAATCAACTTTTATTAAACAGGTCATCCTGAAAAGCATTGACACAAAAAACGATAGCTAAAACCTTTTTTTTAATGATATAGTAATTAACCTGAGCTTTATTCCAAATTCCTGAGTCATATTTAACTAACTGCTCTTTATTATTTACCTTTTTTTTTAGTATCCCTCCTTATCCATCTTCAGAAGCATATGTTTCGACTATCAAATATGCATTCTCTTGAGGAATGCCTAACCAGGGTAATTGTTTTACCTTTTGTTTTTTTGCTTTTGCTATCTTAGTCATTTTTTCATCCCAAGTCGAGGCATTCTTTCTAAACCTTCTATATAATGGTTTACATATTATTTTAATATTAGGGATAAAATCAGCAATATAATTTAAACATCTTAAAAGTCTTTGTAATTGTTGTTTATCTTTTATTTCATTAGAGAATTTATCAGCGAATTCAATACTCTTGTTTATTAGAGTAAACATTCCTTGACTTATATTATATCCTAAGAATTTAATTTCTATTTGAAATAATTTTATCTTGGCTGTCGATACTACTAAGCCATTTTCTTTTATTATATTCAAAAATTTCTTTATATGTTTGAAATGATCAGTAATTGATTTTGACTATACCAATACATCATCCATATAAACAATAGTGAATTTATAATAGGGGTTAAATATATCATTCATTACATTCTGAAATTCGGAAGGTGCATTTTTAAACCCAAAAGATATTATGTTTCATTCATAATGTCCAAAGGGAACCGTAAATGCTGTTTTATACTTATCATCTTCATGTATCTGAATTTGTCAAAATCCATATTTCATATCGAATTTTGAAAATAAAGTGGCTCCTGCTAGCCTTTGGAATAAACCAAGGTTAATTACTCTACCGTTTAAAAATGGGTTTTAACTATCGTTTTATGTGTCAATGCTTTTCAAAATAACCTGTTTAATAAAACCTTTTTAATAAGATTTGATTGTCAATCGGCAAAATTCATATTAGAAAAGGATGTTAAAACTTCAGTATCAAAACAAATATTTGCAAGATGGCAAGCAATATTATCTAATTTTGATTTTAATATTGAATTTATTAAAGGATAGTTATATAATCTGTCTGATTTTTTATTTAGAGAATTCTTGCAAGGATTCAAAGATAAAAGAATTGAAGATTAAAAGAGCTGCAAAAAATAAAAAGTACTATGTCTAACCCTGTTGTATTTTCATAAGTTAGAATCATAGGAAAATATATTAATAATTTAATAGAAATAGATTTTTCCAGGATAAATGAAGTAAAAATTTGAAGGACAAAGTTAATAGAAAGAATAAATTTAAGTATCAATGATCATATGGTAAATTACACTACATTAAATGAATATTGTGATTGTGAAGAATATTCTAAAAGAGAAAAATTTGGAAGAAAAATGATAAGAATAATTGACGAAATTATAAAAGAATATAAAACAAAAAATAATTAAATTAATAAAAATAAAACAAAAAATAGGTATAAAAATAAATAAAAACTAGAAAAATTATAAGAAATATAGAGAAAGAAAATATTTACAAAAGATAAATGTAAATATTAAAATATAATGTGAATTAAAAGATGACATAAGTAAATTATTAACAGAAAAATGAATTATCAAAGGTTTATCTCAAATGTGATGATGATCAAAGAAGAAGAATATCCAAGGAGCTATGGTTTGAATAAATTCTGGATAACTGAAAGGTTAACCAAAGATAAAAAGAAAGTTAGAAGAACCTATTGTTATCAGAATGTATTCAATGTAAAATAGCAAACAAAATAGAAAGAAGAAGAAAGAAGAAGTTTAAAAAGAGATTTAAGGATGATTCGAAGAATGATAAATAAAAAGATAAGTGAAAAGAAAAGCATTTCAGAATTATTGGATCTGGAAAGATATGTTCAAGAAGGTTATAACAAGTTAGCCATTTTGACAGTTTAGTAAAATGGATAAAAATAAGTCTTTGACGGCGATACTGGCGTCATCCTCAAAGAGCAAGTTTTCAAATTCTCCTCCTTCTCTCTCTTCTCCTTCTTCTATAATTCAACCAAGTTATTATTCAGTCCTAATAACTGTTCCGGTCACTCCATAGCAAGTTAAAAAGAACTTATTAGTACCAGTACCATTATATCCCCAAAGAGCACTCTTATCCATAACTTCAAAAGTTCCTCCACCTATTCTCAAAGAATTAGCCAATCAAAAACCCGAAAAGTCAAACGTTTACACACATAAAACCGATATAAAAGTGATTGGGCTTGAAAAAACAAATGAGAGAAAAGAGATCAAAGAGTTTATGGTGCAATTCTTCCCCTCAAAAGAATTATATCTCATGGACCACCCATATAAAACTCGTATATTCTACGAGCAGATCTTGTTAAAACTCAGTCTGTAGAAGTCATTCACACCATGGATAAAAGGTTCCCTGATCAAATTGTCTTTTCACGGTTAAAAATTTCAAGAGTTATGACAAAGGAAGAATAGAGACAACACCCATTTACGAATATAATATTCTCGGAAAAAATTCCTGATCAATAGCTGGGAGGATACAACTACCATGACTATCAGAAGGCATGGTATTGTATTTTATGGTACAAACCAACATATCATACATGGTTCATATATTTTTGCTAAGACTTGTCAAAAAATATTCCCTCAATGGTGGATAAATTGGTTCAATAATATGCAACCACTGGCGGGATTATTTCAAAAAGAGATAGAAGATGCTTTGAAGGTCTTCTCACTTTATACTGATATAGAAGACATGACTCCTTCACCTTTGCGTCAATTTTTAATAACATTTGTTGTCCCTTGAATCATTTGTTGGGACTCAACAAAAAACACAGAAGAAGCTACTCAAATTACATATCTAGTCAGAAGATTAAAACAAAAAAACTGGCAAAAATATAAAAGCAAGAGGGCATACATCCAGTCAGTAAAAGAGTTGTTAAAGCTATCACAAGACTTAATATTAGGAACGCACTTCTTAACACAAATATACCCTTTTACAGTGAATAATAAAGGATTAGAAACAGAAGTTTTAGGAAAATAAATTACCTTTGAATTTTGCAGAAACACATAAGAAAGAGACATATCTATAATAAAAGAATTTGGAATCAGAAATTTATTAATAAATAAAAAGAAATATTTACATTTATTAACAAATGAACTTAACTAAGCAAAAATAGAAGAAGATCTACAAAGCAAAGAAATAATCGAACAAATAGCACAACTACAAAAACAAATTGAAGAAGAAGTTTGCTTAAATCTACCTAATGCATTTTGGAACATGAAAAGACACACTGTAGGATTACCCTATGAAAAGGATTTTAAAGAAAAAAATATACCAACAAAAGCTAGATCAATTCAAATGAATTCTGAATTATTACAATACTGCAAGAAAGAAATAAAAGAATTATTTGATAAAAAGTTAATAAGAGTCAACAAATCTCCTTGGTCTTGCGATGCCTTTTATATTCAAAATCAAGCTGAACTAGAAAAGAGAGCCCTTAGATTAGTTATAAATTATAAACCATTAAATAACAGTTTACAATGGATTAGATACCATATTCCCAATAAAATAGACTTAATAAAAAGACTATCAGGAGAAATTATATTTTCAAAATTTGATATAAAATCTAGATTTTGGCAAATACAGATAAAAGAAGAAGATAAATATAAAACAGTCTTCACAGTCCCTTTTGGACATTATGAATGGAATGTAATGCCATTCGGATTAAAAAATGCTCATTCTGAGTTTCAAAATGTAATGAATGATATTTTTAATCCTCATTATAAATTTACAATTGTTTATATAGATGATGTGCTAGTGTATTCAAAATCTGTCACTGAGCATTTT
The DNA here is from genome assembly GCA_019739055.1 of Passiflora organensis. Taxonomy (NCBI): domain Eukaryota; kingdom Viridiplantae; phylum Streptophyta; class Magnoliopsida; order Malpighiales; family Passifloraceae; genus Passiflora; species Passiflora organensis. The sequence continues at coordinate 445,499 of JAEPBF010000130.1, read as the reverse complement.
AGACATGTTAAGAAATTCTTAAATATAGTAAAGGATAACGGTCTTGTAGTATCGGCTACAAAATTAAAATTGTTTCAAACAATAATAAGATTCCTAGGATATAATATAATTCAAGGGACGTTCACTCCCATAGATAGAAGTATACACTTCTCTAATAAATTTCCTGACGAAATCAAAGATAAACATCAACTACAAAGGTTCTTAGGATGTTTAAATTATATAGCAGACTTTATACCTAATATAAGAATAATTTGTAAACCTCTGTATAAAAGGTTAAAAAAGAATGCAGCAAGTTGGGATCATAATATGACTAATATAGTAAAAAATATAAAATAAAAAATAAAGCAGTTACCATGTCTAGGAATTCCTCAAAAAAATGCTTTCCTGATTGTAGAAACATATGTATCTGATCATGGTTATGGAGATATATTAAAGCAAAAAACTAGTCAATAAAAAACAACTAGTTAGGTACTATTCAGGGATATGGAATAAAACTCAAGAGAATTACTCTATTGTCAAGAAAGATGTTTTGGCTATAGTTTTATGTGTGAATGTCTTTCAAGATGATTTATTTAATAAAACTATCCTAATAAGAGTTGATTGTCAATCGGCTAAATTCATACTTGAAAAATAAGTAAAAAACTTAGTGTCAAAACAAATATTTGCCAGATGGCAGGCTTTACTCTCACATTACGATTTTAACATCGAATTTATAAAAGGAACACTAAATAATCTACCAGATTTCTTATCCAGAAAATTCTTGCAAGGAAGCAGAGATAAAAGATCTGAAGAATAAAAGCTACTGAAATAAAAGATACTATGTCTAACCCTGTTGTTTACGCATAGGTTAGAACTATAGAAAAATACATAGAAAAATTAATGGAAATAGATTTTTCAAGAATTGAAGAAATTAAACTACTAAGAACAAAATTAATAGAGGAAATAAATTTAAGTATAAATGATCATATGATTAATCATACTATCATAAATGAATATTGTTAATACAAAAGAGTATGAGAAAAGAGAAAAATTTAGTAGAAAAATGATACGTATAATTGAAGAAATGACTGAAGAATATGAAAGAGAAAATAATTAAATTAATCAAAATAAAAGAAAAAATAGGGAAAAAATAGATGAGAATTGGGGAAAATATAAAAAATGTAGAAAAAGAAAATACTTACAAAAGATAAATTCAAATGTTAAAATATTGTGTGAATTGCAAAATAATATAGATCAATTAATATCTCAGGATAATGTATTATCAAAGGTTACACTCAAGCGTAGTAAGGGTCAAAGCAGAGAAGTATCCTAGGAGTTATAAGGATGATCGCTTTTGGGTAACATAAATTTTATCAAAAGATAAAATGACAGTAACTAAGACATATCATTATCAGAGTGTATTCAGCTTAAAACAACAAGCACAAGAGGTATAAAGAGAAAAAAGAAGTTTGAAAGAAAATTTAAAATCGGTGAAAGAGTCTTAAAAAGAAGAATAAAAGAAAGAATTTAAATTAATTTAAGTATTTCAGAATTAAAAGATATGGAAACATATAACAAATTGTCTGTTTTGACAGCATAAGATGGATAAAAAGAAATCCTTAACGGCTATGTTAGCTAACAAAGTCTCGACCTCCTCTCATAAAAGGTATCCTCACTCTCCTCCTGCTTCTCCTTCGTCCCCTGCTTGTCATATTCAACCTAGTTATTATTCTACTTTAATTACCGCACTGGTAACCCCAGAACAAATAAAAAGAAAGTCCATGGTACCTTTACCTCTTTACCCACAAAGATTTCCTCAGTCCATTACTACCAAAGTACCTCCTCTTATTATTCAAGAATTGGCAAACCAGAGAGAAAAGACAGAATTATATACACACAAGAGTGACATAAAATAATAGAGGTTGAAAAATATGAAGAGAACAGAGAGATAAAAGACCTCAGCATTCAAATCTTCCCTCCCTGAGAATTCCAAATGCTAAAACACCCATATAAAACTCGCCTTTTTTATGAATAAATTCTCTTAGAACCCCAGTCTGTGGAAATTATGCATACAATGGATAAAAAATTCCCTGACCAAATTGCCTTCTCAAGAATAAAACTTACAAGAGTCATGACAAAACAAGAATGGAGGCAACATCCGTATACCAACAAGACATTCTGTGAGACCCCGTCTTTTTAGTGCCAGTCAGCGAGTGTGGTTGACTTTGTTGTGGACTCGGGAGTTGTTTGGTGATGTGGACACCGTTGTGTTAAGCCCGTAGCGTGTCTAGGTGTCTTGGTGAGTGGTCTAGGTTGTGTGGTCTAGGCTAGGGTCGGTGGAAAGCATTGGTTCGGTTTCCGGGTTGTTTTGAGCGACCGTGGGCTTTTAGCCCTATGCTTTGCTTGTTTGGGCCCGTTTGTGTTTTTATGGGCCCAATTGTATTTTGGTGGGCCCGTTGAGTTTGTTACACATACCCGGGATTCACTTTGGTTTGTCGGGCTTTTCTTGTCAGTTTTGGGCCCGATGACCATTTGGGTCTTAAGGCCCAACACTTTGGTTCTAAGCCAACAAGCCCAAGTTCTTCCCAAATCAGTTTCTCTCTCCCTTTTCTTTTTCTCTCCCGATTCTCCCTTTGTTCTCAACTGAAAACCCTCACAAACTCTTGATTTTGCTTGTTTTTCACCAAAAATCACTTGGTGAGTGATACCCTAACACTTCCCCACCATTTCCCCTTGTTTTCCACCTTGTAGGAGTGTTTTGGGTGTGTTTTTGGTGTGGTTTTGGCTCTTGAGCGGGATTTTCAAGTGGGTTTGAGGTAATTTCTGTTTGCTTGTGTTTTTGGTTTGAGTGTTGGTTGGTTTGTGTTTAAGGCTTGTTGGTTTTGTTGCTTTGATGCTTGGTTTGATTGGTTTTGTTTGTGTGTTGAGTATGTGATGATCTGAAGATTGGGGGTAATGAGATATGCTTGTGGAATTGATAGTTTTGATAGGTTTTGATGGAGTTGGTATAATGGATGGCTTGTGACTAATGTGTGTGCTGATTTGAGGTTCATGTGATTGAGGAGTGTGGAATTTGTGATGTTGGTGATGGATTGGGTTTGCTGGAAATCCAATCGTGGAGTGAGGATTGATGGATATCAAGTTTGTTGTGGTTGTGACTATGGTTGTGTGTGGCATTATTGATGCCTAGGTGCGGTTCGGTTGTTAGCTTGTGTTTTGAGGTTTAGAAGGGTGTTGTTGAGTGTGTCGGAATGGGTCGTAGGGTTGTTTTCGTTTTGTGTCTTTTCGTTTGTTGAAGTTGTGTTTGAGTTGGTTTTGGTGTTGCCTTGCGTGTAGGTGGTTTCGCAGCACGTGACAAAGGCAAGGGCGTGGCGATTAGTGAGTCGTCCGCACAACAACAGGTGGGAGTTTAGGTTTCATTGGCATACGCGAAACGTTTTGTTTTCAGAATTCACATATGATTTCATGTTTTGTTTTGAATGGAGGCATGACTTGAATTGTGTTAAATATGTGTTTTTGGAATCATCATGTACTTGCCATGTTTGAATGCATCAGCCAGATGTTCAAAAGCTGAAGTATGCTGCCTTGTTTGGGCATACAGATTTTCATACGTGTTTTGTGACCTTCCATACGATATGAGTTTTCATCTTCTTAGACATTTTTGTTCTTGTGGCTGAATACGTTGAATATTATTTTGAGATGTTTGGCACCTGATTTACAAGAGGGAAATGCTTAAATGCATGCATGGAATATTTGATGAATTTTTAGATTTAATAACCCATGCTTGATAAATTCAGTTTTTGGTCACTGTACCAATTGGAATTGTTGAACAACGTTTGGCCAATGCGGAGGTAAGGGACGGGAGTATCCCTTCGTTTAGAGGGACGATCCTTTACCTAGGTGTACAGGGTGAAATGTGTAGGCCTCGGATCCTCTACTAAAATTCCTGGTCAACAGCTCAATGGATACAACTACTATGACTACCTGAAGGCCTGGCTTCGAGCTTTATGGTATAAACCTACGTATCATATGTGGTTTATATACTTTTTTCGGACATGTTAAAGAATATTTCCTCAGTGGTGGATTGACTGGTTTAACACCACAAAACCCATCTCTGGACTCTTTCAAAATGACATTGAAGATGTGATAAAAGTGTTCTCCTATTACTTGGGTTTGGAAGATATAACACATAATCCTCTTCTACAATTCCTGATAACCTTTTCTGTCCCTTGGATTCTTTGTTGGGAATTGGCAAAGAATTGTGACAATTCTGTTCAAATTACTTATCTTGTTCGGAGGCTAAAACAGAAATATTGGCCAAAGTACAAGATGTCTCGAGTAGATGTTCAGGCAGTTCAAAATTTACTTGAAATTTTCCCATTAAGAGATTAAAAGTGTGAGACCCAGCCCGTAGGGGGGTCAGATTACCCAATCCCACATCGGAAAGGAGCGGGGGAGGTCTTGGGCTTATATGTGTTGTATGATGGTATCATTTATAACAAGATGCATCTTTTGGACCTGGTCAGGTTACCCAATCCCACATCGGAAAGGAGCGAGGGAGGTCTTGGGCTTATATGTGTTGTGTGATGGTATCATTTGTAACAAGATGCATCTTTTGGGCCCTGTGGTTAAAAGCCCAACTGAGCGTTGCAGTTGTGATCCATCACGCACACATACACATCCAGGCCCGCTGGGCCGAGGGTTTAGGGGGCCAGGTCGTGACAAATGGTAGCAGAGCCGATCTCATTCCCTCTTCCGGGGTGGGCTTGGGTCGTGTTGTGTGTTCACGTTTGGGCCCACATCAGTTACGTTTGTACTCCCCTTGTGAGGACACGAGGTCTATAAAGAGGGGAGATTGTGAGACCCAGCCCGTAGGGGGGTCAGGTTACCCAATCCCACATCAGAAAGGAGCGGGGGAGGTCTTGGGCTTATATGTGTTGTGTGATTGGATCATTTGTAACAAAATGCATCTTTTGGTCCCTATGGTTAAAATCCCAACTGAGCGTTGCAGTTGTGATCCATCACGCACACACACACGTCCAGGCTCGCTGGGCCGAGGGTTCAGGGGGCCAAGTCGTGACAAAAAGAGTTCTTAGTCCTGGACCCGATGTGATGATTAATCCTGTTAAAAAGAAATTTAAAGATGAAGAAATGGCCTCTAGAACATCCTCTCTGGAGAAATTAAAAGAGATCTATGGCCCAAAGGAAAAGAATGATGAAGACGAGGACGATCCCTTCACTAATCACGACCCAGATAAAGATTTACTTTTAGCTTATCATAATAACTGAAAACGAGAAAAAAAGCAAGATGTGACCAGAGAAGACCTTTGTGGCAAAAAAGAAGATAAAAAGCAAGTTGTGACTTCAGGATAAAAGGAGTGACATCAAATAAAAGTGGCAGACCAGAAGATAAAAAGCAAGATGTGACTTCAGGATAAAAGGAGTGGCAGCAAATAAAAGCAACTTTTCTTTGAAAGGTATGTATTATTGTAAAAAAGTAAGACCAATAGAGTAAAATTTCATAGGACCTCTGGCTATATAAGGAGCTTCTGATGTTCATTTAAGGCGTGCGAAAAAATTTGAATGAAATTCTTAGTTTGAAACATGTCTATTACTCTCTGTTCTCTTTACTCGATTCATAGAATGAATTAAAATGACAAGTCTTAGCTAGATCATCCTCCTATCCTTAGTAGTTTCTTCAAAACACATAACCTAATCTTAAAAGAAACTCTAGATCCTGGTCAAATGGTAGTGAAGCCAAGAGGAGTTATTCATGTTCTAGGATGCAACGGCGGTTTGGCAAGCATGGTACGGTGTTCCTGGCAATAAGCATGTTCATAATTTGCTTCTATTAAAAATGTAGTTTCTTTTGCCGATTCTATTTTAGCTCTTGGACTTAAATTAGTTTTTATTACTTTATAATAAATTCTATATATAATTCCTACGTTTTTTGAACTTTCTAACATAGTGGTTGGTATTTTCATATTTAAAATTAAGGTTTTACATAGATTTTCATCAAATAAATCTATACTATAATTTGGATAACAGTTAAAGTAAATTGGTTCGGTTGCTAGATTTGATTCACAGACTGCTAACAAAGAGTCAGTAAATGATGTGAATCTAGCATCTCTTAAATACATTAAAATGAGGGTATCTAGTCCTATTTTATGTAAGGGTTTTATAGCGATTTGAAGTAATCCTATATGCATGAATTTATATTTTATTTTAAATTTTATTAATTTATTATTATCTATAAGTTTAAGTTGCTCAACCTGTGGATTTACAAGTAAAGACTTCTCTGTGGTTTCTATTACATAATCATGAGTGAGTAAGTTCTGAAATCCAAATCCAGTTTCATATATTTTATTATTTGGTATTTTAGGTATACTTCAATTCTGTAATTTCTGCTCTATTGCAGAAATATGCAATTCTCTAGTGTTATCTATATCCATTTGCTAATAAAGTCGATAATCACATTAGTTATAAACTTAATTTGAAGATCCTATCCTTAACAATCTATCTAACACATGATATCTAATCATAAAACTAATCTTTGATCTTAACCAAACAATAACTGAATCAACAAGAGAAATCATATTCTATTATGCTAAAGCAGGGAACACATGCGGCTTACCAATGGTCTTACTATGCAATCCACTGTTACTGCCGGGAACACCGTACCATGCTTGCCAAACCGCCGTTGCATCCTAGAACATGAATAACTCCTCTTGGCTCTGCTACCATCTGACCAGGATAGAGACTATTAAGGATAGGAGGATGATCTAGCTAAGTCTTGTCATTTTAATTCATTTTATGAATCGAGTAAAAAGAACTGAGAGTAATAGACATGTTTCAAACTAAGAACTTCATTCAAATTTTTTCGCACGCCTTAAATGAACATTAGGAGCTCCTTATATAGCTAGAGGTCCTATGAAATTTTACTCTATTGTCCTTACTTTTATACAATAATGCATACCCTTTAAAGAAAACTTCATACTGAGCTCCTTATATAGCTAGAGGTCCTATGAAACTTTCCCACAAAGAGATTAAAAGAGTTCTTAGTCCTAGACCCCATGTGATGATTAATCCTGTTAAAAAGAAATCTGAAGATGAAGAAATGACCTCTAGAACATCCTCTTTGGAGAAATCAAAAGAGATTTATGGCCCAAAGGAAAAGAATGATGAAGACGAGGACGATCCCTTCGCTAATCACGACCAAGATAGAGATTTACTTTTGGCCTATCATAATGGCTGAAAACAAGATAAAAAATAAGATGTGACCAGAGAATACCTTTGTGGTAGACAATAAGATAAAAAGCAAGATGTGACTTCAGTATAAAAGGAGTGACAGCAAATAAAATTGGCAGACCAGAAGATAAAAAGCAAGATGTGACTTCAGGATAAAAAGAGTGGCAGCAAATAAAAACAACTTTTCTTTAAAGGGTATGCATTATTGTAAAAAAGTAAGGACAATAGAGTAAAATTTCATAGGACATCTAGCTATATAAGAAGCTCATAATGTTCATTTAAGGCGTGCGAAAAAATTTGAATGAAGTTCTTAGTTTGAAACATGTCTATTACTCTCAGTTCTTTTTACTCGATTCATAGAATGAATTAAAATGACAAGACTTAGCTAGATCATCCTCCTATCCTTAATAGTCTCTATCCTGGTCAGATGGTAGCAGAGCCAAGAGGAGTTATTCATGTTCTAGGATGCAACGGCGGTTTGGCAAGCATGGTACGGTGTTCCTGACAGTAAGCAGTGGATTGCGTAGTAAGACCATTGGTAAGCCGCATGTGTTCCCTGCTCTAGCATAACAAAATATGATTTCTCTTACTGATTCAGTTATTGTTTGGTTAAGATCAAAGATTAGTTTTATGATTAGATATCATGTGTTAGATAGATTGTTAAGGATAGGATCTTCAAATTAAGTTTATAACTAATGTGATTATCGACTTTATTAGCAAATGGATATAGATAACACTAGAGAATTGCATATTTCTGCAATAGAGCAGAAATTACAGAATTGGAGTATACCTAAAATACCAAATAATAAAATATATGAAACTAGATTTGGATTTTAGAATTTATTCACTCATGATTATGTAATAGAAACCACAGAGAAGTCTACCTGTAAATCCACAGGTTGAGAAACTTGAACTTATAGATAATAATAAATTAATAAAATTTAAAAAAAAATATAAATTCATGCATATAAGACTAGTTCAAATCGCTATAAAACCCTTACATATAATATGACTAGATACCCCCATTTTAATGTGTTTAAGAGACCTTAGATTCACATCATTTGCTAACTCTTTGTTAGCAGTCTGTGAATCGAATCTAGCAACCGGACCAATTTACTTTAACTGTTATCCGAATTTTAGTATAGATTTATTTGATGAAAATCTAGGTAAAACCTTAACTTTAAATATGATAATACCAACCACTATGTTAGAAAGTTCAAAAAACGTAACAATTATATATAGAATTCATTATAAAGTAATAAAAACTAATTTAAGTCCAAGAGCTAAAATAGAATCGGCAAAAGAAACTACAGTTTTAATATAAGCAAATTATGAACATGTTAATGTTCACACCCCAAAATTGATAAATTGGAATCAAATAACCTATCCTGACAATTGACAAATATTAAATATTGTACCACCAAAATTAATATCATCTAGAACTCAACCAATTAAAATAATAAAAAATAATAAAGGACATGCTGAGATAATATTTAAAAAACAGATAGAACCTCTTAGACGATCCTTGTCTACTTGATATGACATGTCAAGAAAATGGAAAAACAATTATCGTTAAACGGAATTGATTGGAATAAAAATATTCCTTAATTATATTATACAGCTACCTCATCTGTTCAAAATAAAAAAGAATCACCTCTGTTATCACCAACTCCTAGTGATATGGCTATGCCTAGCACATACAATAACCAATTATAAAATATTTGACTTTGACTTAGACATAGAGGTCTTAATAAATAAATATCTCGCTGATGAAAATGATAAAAAACGAGAACAATGTCTTCGCGAAGTACTCTCGAAAATAAGGGGGGAGATTTGGCAAGATTACAAAGACGAATTAACATACTATGAGGCACACAAATTTCTTTACCTGGTGGAATGCCAGAAAAGAAAATTATAAAAAAGAAATATACGAAGCAACAAGATAAGTAAACACAGCATCATCTAGCTCTAACTCATGGGTAAAAACTAAAGATCAAACAATAGAAAAATCTAGATACCCACCTTTTGAAGAAGTAGTTATTGACTGGAATGGAAATTCTATAGTAGCTGCTCCCTTCAAAGAAGTTGATACTTCTGAATTAGGAAAGATTAAAAGTCAGGATAATTTTACAAATCAAATATTACAACTAATAGCTCAACAATTAGAGTACTTAGAATTAAGTCAAGAAAAGAAATAATTAAAAATAGAAAAATCTTTGATAAAACCAAACAAAAAAATAAAGAATTTTAAATTAAACCGAGAAGATAAACTATTACCAAAGATAACTAAACAGTTAGAATATCTAGAATTATCCTCAAAACCCCAAGTTACAGCAATCTCCGAAACAGATAGTGAAACAGAATCTGATAATACAGAAATAAAAGATTTAACATAATAGTTTGAAGAAAAATTAAAACTAAATAGAATAAGAATATATGATTAACCTAGAATACCCCATTATTACCCAAGACCCTCACTATCAAATATACAAAATGAAGAAAAATACTCTCTAGAAAGCTATGATGACAAAAGTATATATGAATAGAATTTAGATGGAAAAACAAAACATGGAATAACTGATATGTTAAATGAAATGTGTATGGCAGTCACGGCCTATAAAACAATGATATAGTGAAAGAAAAATAACTAGGATAATAACTTCAGGATTTACTGGACAATTAAAAAGATGGTGGGATAATTATCTAACACCATTAGAAAAAAATGAGATATTTATGACAGTAAAACCTGAAATAAAAGGACAAACTGACACGGTAGAAAACTTTTTTGCAACCTTAATATACACTATAACTAAACACTTCATAGAAAACCCTCAAAGTATAGCCGAAAAAGCCTCGATAATCCTTGCCAACCTAACATGTCCAAAACTATAAGATTTTAGATGGTATAAAGACATGTTTTTATCTAAAATATTTCTTAGAAAAGATTGTCAATAGTCATATTGGAAAGAAAGATTAATAGCTGGCCTACCGAGATTATTTGCTGATAGAGTAAGGAATAGGATAAAAGGGAAGTTTAATGATAATAATATTCATTATGACATGAATACATACGGAGACTTAGTTACATAAGTAAATACAAAAGGTCTATTCTTATGCAACGAATTAAAACTAAAATCAAAACTTAAACAAGATAGACTTAGCGGTAGAAAAGAATTAGGATCATTTTGCACCCAGTATGAATATGAAAAGATAGCTGCCCCATCTGCAAAACATAAGAAAATTATCAAGAAAACTAGGAAATATAAATATCAAAAATTATTTAGAAAAACTTATGAGAAACCAAAATATAATAAGAATTAAAAAAATTAAAAAAAAATGATAATGATAGAAAACAGGGACCAACATGCTATAAGTGTGGACGGTTTGGACATTATAAAAAGGACCGCTCCTTGCTTAAAAAGATAAGAGCCTTAAAAATAAAAGATAGTGAAAAAGAAGAAATACTAAATATGATAGGAAAAGAAGAAAGTGAGGATTAGTATTAGTAGTTCTGATAATAATACAAGTATAGATGAATGTGGATGTATATGACCATGTCAGTGTTATGAAATTAATACTATAACTAAAGAAAATAATTTGTTTGATTTAATCATGAAAGAAGAAGACAAAAATTTACAAAAGAAATACCGGTTAGAATAGAAACCTATATTAGCAATAAGGAAGCCAAACAAAGTGAAAATAAAACATATAATTTAAACGAAATATTATTTAGAAAAGAAAATAAGAAAGAATTATTAACTTTAGAAGGACTAAAACAAAAAATTCAGTACGTAAAAGAAGAAGTAAAGGTTACAAAAGAAGAATTAGAAAAAACAAGATACACTATAAAAGGAAAGGCAGTAATAGAAGATTTTCCAGAAAATAGCAATCGAGAAAATGAAGAATTTATAAATGCTATATCAAAGATAGAATTTCAAAAATGGTATACATACGTAACCATAGTAATAAGAGACTTCAAAATAAAAATAAAAGCCTTAGTAGACTTTGGAGCATATCATAATTATGATAGAGAATGATTAATTTCTACCAAATATTATGAAAAAACTAGAGAAAGGTTACATGCAGCTAACAAACAAAAATTAGAAGTTAGATATAAAATAACTGATGCACATATATGTAATCAAGAGATATGTTTCAAAAATACCTTCTTATTAGTTAAAAACCTATCACAAGACTTAATATTAGGAACTCCCTTCTTAACACAAATATATCCTTCTACAGTGAATAATAAAGGATTAGAAACAAAAATTTTAGGAAAATAAATTACCTATGAATTTTGCAAAAACATACAAGAAAGAAACATATTTATAATAAAAGAATTAGGAATCAGAAAAGAAATTTTATTAATAAATAAAAAGAAATATTTACCCTCATTAACAAATAAACTTAACTATGCAAAAATAAAAAAAGATCTACAAAGCAAAGAAATAATCGAACAAATAACACAACTACAAAAACAGATTGAAGAAGAAGTTTACTCAAATCTACCTAATGCATTTTGGAACAGGAAAAGACACACACTGTAGGATTACCCTATGAAAAGGACTTTAAAGAGAAAGATATACCAACAAAAGCTAGACCAATTCAGATGAATTCTGAATTATTACAATACTGCAAGAAAGAAATAAAAGAACTATTGGAAAAAAATTAATAAGAGTCAGCAAATCTCCTTGGTCATGCGTTGTCTTTTATGTTCAAAATCAAACTGAATTAGAAAAGAGAGCCCCTAGATTAGTTATAAATTATAAACCATTAAATAAAAATTTACAATGGATTAGAGACCATATTCCCAATTAAAAAGACTTAATAAAAAGACTATCAGGAGTAATTATATTTTCAAAATTTGATATGAAATCTGGATTTTGACAAATACAGATAAAAGAAGAAGATAAGTATAAAATAGCCTTCACAGTCCCTTTTGGACATTACGAATGGAATGTAATGCCATTCGGATTAAAAAATGCTCATTCTGAGTTTCAAAATATGATGAATGATATTTTTAATCCTCAATATAAATTTATAATTATTTATATAGATGATGTGCTAGTATATTCAAAATCTGTTACTGAGCATTTTAGACAAGTTAAAAAATTCTTAAATATAGTAAAGGATAACGGTCTTGTAGTATCGGCTACAAAATTAAAACTGTTTCAAACAATAATAAGATTCCTAGGATATAATATAATTCAAGGGACGTTCACTCCCATAGATAGAAGTATACAATTCTCTAATAAATTTTCTGGCGAAATCAAAGATAAACACCAATTACATAGGTTCTTAGGATGTTTAAATTATATAGCAGACTTTATATCTAATATAAGAATAATTTGTGAACCTCTGTATAAAAGGTTAAAAAAGTATACACCAAGTTGGGAACATAATATGACTAATATAGTAAAAAATATAAAAGAAAAAGTAAAACAGTTACCATGTCTAGAAATTCCTCAAAAAGATGCTTTCTTGATTGTAGAAACAGATGCATCTGATCATGGTTATGGAGGTATATTAAAGCAAAAAATAGACAATAAAGAACAACTAGTTAGGTACTATTCAGGGATATGGAATAAAACTCAAGAGAATTACTCTATTGTCAAGAAAGATGTTTTGGCTATAGTTTTATGTGTGAATGTCTTTCAAGATGATTTATTTAATAAAACTATCCTAATAAGAGTTGATTGTCAATCGGCTAAATTCATACTTGAAAAATAAGTAAAAAACTTAGTGTCAAAACAAATATTTGCCAGATGGCAGGCTTTACTCTCACATTACGATTTTAACATTGAATTTATAAAAGGAACACTAAATAATCTACCAGATTTCTTATCCAGAGAATTCTTGCAGGGAAGCAGAGATAAAAGATCTGAAGAATAAAAGCTATTGAAATAAAAGGTACTATGTCTAACCCTGTTGTTTACGCAAAGGTTAGAACTATAGAAAAATACATAGAAAAATTAATGGAAATAGATTTTTCACGAATTGAAGAAATTAAACTACTAAGAACAAAATTAATAGAGGAAATAAATTTAAGTATAAATGATCATATGATTAATCATACTATCATAAATGAATATTGTTATTGTAAAGAGTATGAGAAAAGAGAAAAATTTAGTAGAAAAATGATACGGATAATTGAAGAAATGATTGAAGAACATGAAAAAGAAAATAATTAAATTACTCAAAATAAAAGAAAAAATTGGGAAAAAGATAGATGAGAATTGGGGAAAATATAAAAAAGATAGAAAAAAAAATACTTAAAAAAATAAATTCAAATGTTAAAATATTATGTGAATTGTAAAATAATATAGATCAATTAATAGCTCAGGATAATGTATTATCAAAGGTTACACTCAAGCGTAGTAAGGCTCAAAGCAGAGAAGTATCCCAGGAGTTACAGGGATGATCGCTTTTGGGTAACAGAAATTTTATCAAAAAATAAAAAGACAGTAACTAAGACATATCGTTATCAGAGTGTATTCAGCCTAAAACAACAAGCACAAGAGGTAGAAAGAGAAAAAAGAACTTTACAAGAAAATTTAAAATCGGTGCAAAGAGTCTTAAAAAGAAGAATAAAAGAAAGAAGTCAAATTAATTTAAGCATTTCAGAATTAAAAGATATGGAAACATATCTTTTAAGACAAATTAACAAATTGTCTATTTTGACAGAATAAGATGGATAAAAAGAAATCCTTAACGGCTATGTCAGCTAACAAAGCCTCGACCTCCTCTGATAAAAGGTATTTTCACTCTCCTCCTGCTTCCCCTTCTTCCCTCGCTTCTCATATTCAACCTAGTTATTATTCTGCTTTAATTACCGCACCGGTAACCCCGAAACAAATAAAAAGAAAGTCCATGGTACCTTTACCCCTTTACCCATAAAAATCTCCTCAGTCCATTACTACCAAAGTACCTCATCTTATTATTCAAGAATTGGCCAACCATAGAGAAAAGACAGACTTATATACACACAAGAGTGACATCAAAATAATAGAGCTTGAAAAAGATGAAGAGAAGAGAGATAAAAGAGCTCAACATTCAAATCTTCCCTCTCAGAGAATTCCAAATGCTAGAACACCCATATAAAACTCGCCTTTTTTATGAACAAATTCTCTTAGAAACCCAATCTGTGAAAATTATGCACACAATGGATAAAAAATTTCCTGACCAAATTGCCTTCTCAAGAATAAAAATTATGAGAGTCATGACAAAAGAAGAATGGAGGCAACATCCGTATACCAACAAGACATTCTCTGCTAAAATTCCTGGTCAACAGCTCAATGGATACAACTACTATGACTACCATCTGACCAGAATCTATGAGTTTGTTTTAAGATTAGGTTATGTGTTTTGAAGAGACTATTAAGGATAGAAGGATGATCTAACTAAGACTATTATGGAAAAGTTAAAAGAAGCCTACCAGTAAAAAGGCAAAGGAAAAGGTAAAGAAGATGATGATCCATTTGTTAACCATGATTCTGATCGTGATCTACTGTTAGCATATCAATAGAAAACACCTGGCAAAAGAAGATAAGAAGGAATCCACTCGCGGATAAGAAAGTAAAGATACGACAAAGAAGATGTGATAGTGGATCAGATAACCAAGAATAATTCTTACTTTCCTACAAGGGTATGAATTATTGTTCAAAAACAAGGATAAAAATGTAAAATGTTAGACTTCTATTTTATTATAAAAAAGAGGCCTCTTACCTCACTTGTAAGATCATCGAAAAATTTTATAAAGTATTCAGTTTGAGACATGTCCAATCTCTCTCAGTTTTTATCTCTTGATCCGACCAACCCATAATATGTTTAGCTAAAACACTTCTCCTATCCTTAAAGGTCACCATTCCTTTACTCGATCTTCTCAATTGATATGAGCCTGTTACTCTTCTGCAATATAATGTGTTCTTATGAACTGTTGAATCTGCAATACCTAAGAACCTTACTGATCTCAAAGCGGGTATTTTTAAGTGGACATCATATTATAGAAGAGTTGTTCAAGTTCTCTAAAGAAAATCTTTCGACTCATCAGATTCAACAGTTCTTAGGTATTGTCAAATTACCTAAGAACCTTCATCCCTAATGTCTTCAAATACACAATAATTTTATATGGGTTATTAAAGAAAGATATGAACCAATGGATCAAAGAACATTCGCAAACATTGCAATACTTAAAGAACGTGACCCAGAACTTGCCGCCCTTACAGATTCCTTCAATAGGACAGAAGATTTTGCAAACTGACGCCAATGATCATTACTGGGGAGTTATTTTGTTAGAACAAATTGGCAAGAAAAAACACTTGTGCAGATATGCTAGTGAAAAGTTTTCCAGCGCAGAACTCCACTACCACACAATCTACAAAGAAGTCTTGGCAGTTAAAGATAGGATACATAAATTTGAATTCCATCTCATTGGTCACCGTTTCAAAATCCAAATGGATAATTCCTCTTTTCCAAGAGTCCTGAATTTAAAAAAAAAGACCATTCTAGATAAACAATTGTTACATTAAAAGGAATGATTTTCCCATTATGACTACCTCGTAGAACACATCAAAGGCAAAGACAATATCTTAGCCAACTTACTCTCAAGACCACCAAAGCTGATCTCTCTTACAAAGGATTTTCCTCTCATCCTTATAGCTGGCTCATCACCAACAAAGAAGTAGAAAAATTCACTACCCCTGATGTCTTTTGTTACATGTGTGGAAAATACGCAAACCATTGGGCTAATGATTATCCTTTCTACAAATCTCGATTCTGTGGATAGAATACCTTTAACCCAGGACAATGTTCAGCCTCTAATCCTCCTAAGCCTGAAGAGCTAGTACACCAGGCCCATTACCACATAGTCTAGACTCACTCAATAATTTTATATAGACACAAATAGACCATCCAACCTTATGGACTTATCAATCACCCGTACAATTAACCTTTCCCCTAGATTACCAAAGAACCCTGATCTTTACCAAATTCAACAATATGCGAGGAATCAATTATTCCCTTATCTGGCAATGTTCCAAAAATATCAAGACAAAAAGATGGATATTACTAAACCACTAAAGTATTCGCCAGACCATCCTTTCTCCAGAATTAATATATTTCATATATACAATTTTTGTGATGAAGAACTCTGGTACAATTGGTGTCTCCATATTCTTTACTATGGCATAATCAAATTTAGAGTCAAAGATATGTTAGAATATGTATTAGATTTGGACTTTACCACCTCAAACCAATGGGCTTACATCCAATTATTTGCTCCACTCAGTATCTGGAGAACAAATCTCTACAATCTACTTAGACAGGCCTCGCCATAAAAAAGAGACTCATTATACATGACATACGTATTACACAAATCATATGGTGGGAGCATTCCAACCCCTTTTCCCGTCTGTTACCTCTACAAGACACTGAATGATGCCGATCCAAATCCTCAATTTTACACTCTACTTGGAGGTATCTATGTCATATAAATAGTTATGACAGGACAAAAACACTACTTACAACGACAACCTTGTGTCTATCGATAATTCCAACCTATTTTCAAGATTCTCAAAGACTAGATGATTCAGAACCTCCAAATTATGATCCAGGATCGTATGCGAATTATGATAATCTAGCTAATGAACTAGATCAGAAATTATTGACATCTGATGAGGAGTTGGACCAAAAATTAATTGTATTAGAAGAAAGAGAAGTTGCAGCAGCCGTCGCATCAGAGACATCCTGTGAACTGACAGAAAACATGGACTAGGACCATGAACCCATCAACAAGTGAAGCTTTTTCTGGAAAACAAGAAATGTTTTGTAAAAGTCAAGTCATGTCAATAATGTTTGTAAAAGTCAAGTCATGTCAATACTTTAGTCAGTAAGAACCCAGGTTAATAAAAATCTCTTTTGTATTCCTTTACCCCTTATGACAACTTAAGGCTCTTTTATTTCCTAAATCTTGAACTTAATATCATTATTAATTTATCATTTTGTTGCTCATCTTGTTATCATTCTACGGTCCCCTAAAGACAATAAATTTTCTGAAAATGTAATGCCCGTGGATCCTTATATTAGAATCGAGGCTGGGTTACTGAGAGATTACTTGCAAAAGTTTCAATTTCTAAACCAATAAAGCGAAATTACATTCTTAAACAATGTGTGACTATTTATATGATTATTCAGAAAAAAAAATTAAAATTATGGATTTGATTATTCAAATTAACGAAATAACTAATGATATTTCTTTACCTATAATTTTCAATTATCCACACTTATATCATGTTTTATCTTATAATCAAGAGAACAAAATAATAAACGAAGCAAATTTGAACAAAATAATAAAGTTGTAGGATTCAAATGTAAAGCCAAACAAGCTGATCAACTAGGCATAAACAATGTTTTATAGTTTATTGAATGAAAATTTCATAGTTAGTATAGAAATCGGTATAATATTTGGAATGACACCAAAATTGATTTCAGGATTTATTGACAACTGGGAAATTGAATATAATGAGGAGAAGGTAGACAAAACTACCAGCTAATGTTTCCATCAATTACACAACATTTATAGCCTACCATGTTTATGGTTGTGGATGGCATCTTTATGGAAGAAAAAATGAAGAAGAAAACTCTGAAATTGATACCTGTCGATGGCATCTTCAGCTTTTCCCGTTGCAGCAGAAAATATCAAAAAATAAAACTCTTGTTTTCTATCATGTTCATTGAACAGGCTTAAGCAGATTTTGTGACTTCATGAATAGCATTGGCCAAATATTGGACATTGCCGGTAGTAACGCCTGCCATACTGCAAGTTGTTGGATCGTTAACAACATTCATTCCACTAAATTATCAGGAAACAAAACATTACTGCTAAAATGCTAGAACTGTTATACACTGTTCCAATGAACAAGAAACAAATGGCAAAACTTGGCGCCTAGACTGCCACATGATAATGTGAGATCTGAATGTACCAAGATTATTTATTAAACAAAAGAAAATCAAGTTTTCTCATACAAACGTGCATATATCCAAAACGGATAAATATCTACAGTGAAAAATGCTATACATAATGCATCGATCAAATGATATGACAGGAAGCTTACGTTGAAATGAGGGTTGATCATGTTTCTTTGATACAAAAATATCTACCATGCTTAATATCAAGGTTGGTTCCATGCATGTTTTGATGTTAAAAGGCTACTGCAATAGTATATCTACACTTTTTTTTTGTCAAAAGAAATAATCACTTAGTTTTTGGAGCTATCAACCACTATAGTAAGTTTGATAGTTTCTTAATATAGCAGTACTTTTTTTACTCAAGTAACAACAATAGTTCACTATAACGGGACTAACCAGAAAAACTGTCTACAGTTATTTCTCCACAAAGAAAAAGTAGCGTAGATCTGAAATATTCATGATGAGAATGATACCTGATTCGACCATTTCGAGTCATATAGATATGAAATTCCTTGGTCAATCGATCAACTTGTTCAGGAGACATCCCACTATAGCAAAACATGCCAATCTGCTTGCAAGGAGCAGCATAGATTATAAAGTGCTTTTGCATTACAGAAGAGAGAGAGGGAAAAGGCCAAGGCTCTGTGACAATGTTCTCAAATTGTACAGAATTTTACCTGTTCAGTAATGTGCTTCCACGACCAAGTTGAACCCAACTTCTCAAGGTTTTCTCGTAGAGCAGTTCGCATTCCAATGATACGATCAGCCATTACCTGTTGAGCACAATATATAATAAAATATTGATTTGCATCCCAAACCGACAATATGGGAGGAAATATCAAACAGTGGCTCTGTATAGCATAACTTGTTTTATGATTTAGTTTCCATGTCTTTTTTCCTAATTTAGATGGGCTGGGAGAATTGACTTTCAAGGTATTGGTGGTCCGTGGACAGGTTTTCAGATGATCATTAAAATTTATCAAGAATTGACATGTGATTTCTGCACTGGACTCTATAATGACCAGCTTTAGACGCATTAGCTATTTAGAAGCAACTCAAGTCACTCAAAACTGAAACCATTATTAGACAGTTATTACCTACCGAAGTTCTAGCTAGGATGAGAAAGAAATCCAATAAGGACAAGATACCTTGACTTCTTTAAGCCACAATTTCTTCAATTCTTGATCCCCAAGTATAGTAGATACAATAACGGCACCATGAACAGGTGGATTGCTGTACATAGGTCTTGCAAGCTGCTGCAACTGACTTTTTACAGCCACAGCTTGTTTCTCATCTTCACAAAGCACACTGCAACAAGAAATTAGTAACATTAAATATCAATAGAGGGAAGATTAAATATGCTTGCTTTAGCCAGAGTATAATCAAGCCAAAAAATGATATGACAAACATTTTACAAATTCACATTCGTCCACAAATCCTGATTCCCTCTTCGGCCCTGCCTTATCTTATCATGTCCATCACAACATCCTTACCTCCCACTAGGACGGTTTATGCATTTCTTTGCTCTTCACAAACCTAAACCTCAATGAGAAATAGCTACCAGGCACCAGGTACTTAGGCCAATTAAAGTATTATATGTGATATGCACTAACAACAAGGTCCTAGATTTAATACGTGAATGAACTCTGCTGCGGCGGCACATAATAAAAGCATTTAGATTACTGATAAACAATACCTTAGGCATCCTACTCTCTGGCCATAGAGTCCCATGTTTTTTGCATAAGATTGCGCAATACCAATATGATGCCCATCCTTTAGAAAAATTCGGATCGATTTTGCATCTCTTTCTGGATCACCACTTGCAAAACCTTGATAGGCCATATCAAAAAAGGGAAAATGTCCTTTAACCTGAAAATCACATGTGTTTCAGAGCGAAAGGAAGAAAAGAAACAAAAAATGATTAGCGAAAGGGACCCTAGTAAACAAAGGAAAGTATTTACCTTGAATAGTTCTGAGATCTCTTTCCATTGTTCCTCTGACGGATCAACCCCCGTAGGATTGTGAGCACAGGCATGAAGCAGAAAAAATGAGCCATTTGGTGCATTCTACAAGACCATCCATTTCAATAAATGAGGAAGAAGGCAGGTTGGCAATGAGGTGTAAATAAAGTGCAAAGGACCAGAATTAAAACGTAGGGGTGACAAAGTGTAAAGTAAGCAACTAAAGCACGCATCAGAGCTAATGAACGTGAAACAGAGCCTTACAAACCTTAACATCATCCATCAACGCAGCAAAATCTAAACCCCTGGATTCAGGGTGATAGTAATGGTAGGTCCTTTGAGGGACTTCTGCATCTCTCCAGATATTATGATGGCTGTAAAACTTAATGTCAGAATCCAGTAGCTATCAGGAAAAAGAGAGACGAAAGAACAAATTTCATGACTCATTTTACTTGATCACCTACAATGAAACTAACGACACCAACAATAGCAACAACATGATCAAAAGCAAAAGACACTAACTTGGCCCATGTTGGAACTGGTATGTATATTTGGGATTCAGGACGAAAACGCTTCTGAAAGTCTGCAAAAAGCCGGCATGCACCGGTCCCAGACAGAGATTGCACCGCTGCTATCCTTTTGTCTTTAATGAACTCTGAATCCTCTCCATAAGCCAGCTTCAGTGTTTCTTCTACCATTTTTACACTCCCACCCATAGGAAGATATTCCCTAAGCAATAAGACAAAGGATTTTCTTCAGTTTAATGATTGGTAGTGCAAACAACGGTTGAGTCTATATGCACCTACCCCAGTTTAACCACACCCAGACATGATGATTAGATGCTAACAAATCCAGAGAAAGGACAAATTACAGTAGATATGATTTTTGCATTTTACGCTAATAACAAATGATTGAATAATAAGCTGCAATTAGAGGAGGAATGCCTGAAAAATCGTATTTTACCATTTATTTCTCTTTATTTAGGGTGACTTGACATTAATCTGGTGAATTAGTTTTAGTTTTGTAAAGCCCGAGCATTTATATCAAAAAAGGAAAAAAATTTAGTTTTGTAAAGCACAAAGGGAATCATTTGTGAAATCCAATGTGAAAACTAGAGATTACCTTAAGCTACTAATTAATTAAAGATAACATATAAAGTATATTAATTAATCTATTAAGTGTAATTCAATAATTAAACAATTAAACCACTACTTTATTAAAAAAATTTAATAAATTTCAATCAAGAAAACGGCTGTCCAGCTGATGCGGACAGTATCCTTCGGTGGTTGATTGTTCAGCAACTTGATGTAATTAATCAACCGTTTGGCTCGTTATTAATTGGAACTCAAAAGTTACATATTTTGAATATATATTAGTTGTACTATAATTTTTGCTATTAGACCACAACTGTTTGCTATCAGAACACGTTCTTTAAATTTTTTTTTCTTATAATTTATCATCTTTGCAGCTCAAAAATAAAATAATTTATTTGTATGTAAAAGATACATATCAGTTTTAACTAATCCTTCAAAATTTCAGACAGATTGCCTGAAATATATCTTCCCCTATCTTGACTTCAACGCTTGATGAATTTATGGATATGAAATCCAGTGCAATCCGTCTTCCGATATATAAGGCAATCGAATCCAGTAAATTATTTGTGCTTTTTTTATCAGTTATTTCCCCAAATTTGATCATCCATAGTCAATAGAAAACATTTGGTCCAAACAAGAAAACAGTGATATGAGATGACACTTTTACAGCTAAACAGTAGCAACAATTATTTACTGACAAAAGCTTAATTGTACCTCGACAAAATCTTAATTATACCGCTATAATTCTTTTACCAGTAGCATAATATTAAGCAAAAAACAGAGCCTCATTTGGGAGCATACAATTTGGCAGAACAGCAAGGAGGAGCATATATGTAATGGTTAAAAGAGGTCTTCAATGGATCGCATGTTCATGCGCACTTAGAAGGAATGGAGAAAAAGAAACCAAATGTAGTGATGGGGCAAAATAATGGTGGACCAGAATGGACACATAGATAGAAGAAAAGGAAGGGAAAAAGGAAAATAAGTAGTGTGATGCGCAAAAGAATGGTGCACTAGTTTGTGTGATGGGAAGGAGAGAATCTTTTTCTCCTAAAGCATATCCAAATGAATATAAGTTGTTAACGGAGAAAGAAGGAAGTGACCATAATGGGACTCGCTACTAAAAGTAAGGAAGCAAGAAGAAGAATAGAATAGAAAAGTGAAAAAGCAAAGAAAAGTTGAAACCGGCTAGCTACTCGCAACGAGAAACGCGTACTTCCAACTATTTCCAAGTTAAACTAATGTAACATAAAGATCAGACTTTGATAACTATGAATTGCAAAATTGAACAATAATACAGTAAAAGGATGAGATTATGAATAATATAAACATAAAATTGGATTATAATTTAGACTAGAAGGTTTGCAGGCTTACATGTTTGCTTTTCCGGCGATTCTACGCTCAGCCTCCCTAACACATTCCAGAACAACTGGCTTTCCATTATCATCCCGGTAAGCACCCTTAAATGAAACAAACACCAGAGCCTTGTTCACAAATTGGAAGAAAGGAATCGATTACACACAAAAAAAGGGATACGGAACTCACAACTCCAACGTTGACCTTGTCGGGGCTAGGATCTGCAAGGAAAGCTTCGGTGACGCCGAGGATGGGATCCTTGGGTGCTGGATCGACGCTCTGCCACCAGGAGGACAGGCTTCGGATAGTAGTAGCTCCTTTCCCCCTCGCCTCCAAAACGCTGCATGTTCTCCTCATCATTCTCATCATCATCGTCCCCGTCGCGTTGTCCAACTCTCGTTGCTTCTCTCGAGTGCAAAACCGTCTCTGTGAGCAGAAATATTTCTCCAAAACCACACCCACTTCGTACTGCCAGAGGTGTGCATTTATAACGAAGATGCCAAGGTGAGGATGTCACCTGAGGCTGAGGTTGTTGCCAGATGCCAATTTAACTAACCATTGGGTGCGGTAAATTTAAATTATTTTTTTAAAAAAAAAAAATTAAAAAATTCTTAGTTTATATATTATTTAGCTCGATAAATAAAAATTAATTTTTTTATTAATAATATAAATTAATTTTAATTTAACAACTTATGGATTAATTACAGAATAAGAAAATTTAAAATTTTCAGCATATGGTTGTGTTGAGCAAGTGTATACTTCAATTATTTCCAAATAACAGGATTTATATATGTAGATGGTAAATTTTAGGATAGAATTCTCTAAATTTTTTTTTGTAGGGTTATATTTATATTAGATAAATTGACCAAACCCCAAAGTGTATGCTTGTATTATAAAATTGATTTTTTAAAAATCAAATATTAAAATTGATATTTATGATGCGAAATAGTATATTTTAAAAAAATCATAAATAAATTGGCCAAGGTTTAATTTAATGGAAGAAACGGAGATTGTAGGCCCACAGCGCATTTTAGCGTCGTTTGGGATGCGTTTCCCAACACCGAAACTGGCCAAGCAGGCACCTTGATATTCGTGCCCTGGGTTTGTTATAAATTCTTACTTTTTATTCTATTTAGAATAAAATAGTAAGCTTTGGATACTTGATAGTCCACAACGACCCATACCATTTTACCTTATTCGAATCTCCAAAATTTATCAAAATTTTCTACAATACAATCTTTGTTTTCCTACCGAATTTTGCTGCTAAAAAAAGGGGAAATTACCCATGATTTAAAAGTCAGTACCCAATATTAATTATTTTTTTTATATGTGCCTGACTTTAAGAAAAAATAGGATTATAAAAAAGTTAATTATGTATTTGAATGTCAAAAAGTTTTATATAATACAAATATAGGTTTACAATAGGAATTGGTGTCAAAATATAAAAGCATAATAAAAATAAAAAGATTTTTTGCGAGAAAATAATAAGAGAAAAAATCATAAAATATAATATATTTTTGAATTTATATCGATGAATGTTGCTTACAAAATATTTATTATATAATATAAAAGATAGATATAAATGAAGTTTTATGTGGATTTTATCCCAATAAAAAATCATCGCTCTTATGTATTTTTAATCGACCTAAGTGGTTAATATCTTTTTAAAATATAGTCTTAAATTATTTTACGATGTGATATATAACGTAAAATATTATTTTTTAAAAAATAAATATGATATATTTCACACACAGCTTTAATTATTCGCATGATGGAGTAAAATACATTGCGGAATGATCTTACACGTGATTTTGGAAGACATGTGAACCAAGTGAAATACTTTTTGACCAAGACGACCAAGACGACCAAGACGCATGTCGTTCACTCCCTATGTTTGATTTTATTTTATAAAAAAACATATTCTACATTATCTTTCTTTTTCTTTCTTTTTCTTTCTTTTTCTTTCTTTTCCTCCCGTAAACACTCACACACACGTACCTCTCCCTCTATATTTTATTAGTGTCTGGATTTATTTTCTTTGATTTATGGCATGTAAATCATTCCTCCTATATCCCTAAATGTCAAGCATAGGTTAATATGAGGGATGTGGTTAACATAATTTTTTTATATTTTTAATTAAAGATGAATGACATAGTTTTAGTTTGAATATGAAATGTTTTTAAAATTTGAGACAATTTGAATCAACCCTATAATTATTATTTATCTCCAACAAAGGCTAATTATTTTGATTTTTAAAATATTTTGAGAATTTTTCAGCAGATAAAAAGTAAAAACCACTTTTTGTAGGTTTTGACGATTTGATTTTTATTCTTAACTATTTTTTGATGTTAAGAATGATTATTAGAGTATTAATTTAGACTCAGAACCAAGTTTAGATGGTTTAGTTAATGGGTAAAGTTTAGTGACAACACAAATAATTTCATATTTTTATCAAATTCATGTATGCAGGTTAAATTGATGACTGAGATATGTTTCCAGGATGTTAATTAAGTGTTTGTTGATGACAAATCAAAATAGGAAAATATATTTTAAATGCTATTATATTCAAAATATATGTCTAAATTTGTTATATGTAAATACAGATTAATTCAAATATACATGAAAAATATTTAAATATTTCTTATTTCAAATATTATCATTTACCTTAAAATGCATACGAAAAAAACGCTAACAACGCGAAAAAAAATCCATATTCATTCCGTAATTTTACGCTTATTAATTGGAAAATTACTAAATAGTCCTATAATTTTGTTTAAATAATGGTAAGTCCTACTCATGATTCAACGGTCTATATTAAATGCCATATAATATATTTTGGCTTTCTGAAATTAGTATTTAATTTTTAGACCAAGTCTGTACAAAACCCCTTTCCTTCCCTCATCTCTCACTCTCTCCCTCTCTCTCTCTGCTTATCATTATTATGAGCGCCTCAGGTACGATAACGCCTACGCTTCTCCCCTTCCAGTCAATTATAGGATTCCTTCATTTTCTCTGTTCTACATCGGTTTACTGCGTTTCTGCTATCGAATGCATTTGTTTTCCTTTGTCTGTTTGATATTCTTACGATTGCATATTAGGACTGGTGCCCCTATAGTGGTGTTTGGTACCTGGAATTTGTTGCTTCTTTGCTATGATCTTTATCCGTTTATTTAACGGTCAAAATGATGGATCAGCTGTTTTTAACTCTCGTTGTTTGTTATTGTTGAATTGGTTGGGCAGGTGCTCCTATTGCAATATGCTCTTCAGAGGGGGAGAGCAATTAGGTGAAAGTTCCATGAAGATCTATCACCACCGCTGTGAAATGTGTCCTGCTTTTTATCAACATTTCACTTGATAAAACTGGACGCTCTCGGCTTGCTGGTTGATTTTTTGAGCCTTTTTTCTTATCATGCCTTACTACATCCAGAGACTCTATAATACTTGCAAGGCTGCTTTCTCCCCCGATGGACCTGTCTCGGATGAGACCCTTGAAAAAGTTCGCACCATGTTAGGTTAGCATTGTCATCGTGCTTTGTTTTCCATCTGTGATGCAGTTGAATTTGAAGTCTGATGTGAGTTCTACATTGATTTTAAATTTCGACCGTGAGTTTAGTTTTTTTAGGTTATAGGTTGCTTTGACTACCGATGCAAATTGACTTCAGTTGTTTTGAGCAGCATGATTAACTAAATCCCAATGTTATTTATCAGGCATAGTAATTTTTATTTTGTTTTTGTACTTTAGCATGTAGAATGCACCACTTAAATAGTCATCTGTTGCAGAGATCTAATTTTAGTCTTAACTCTTCGTTGTCCCCAGAACAATAATGAAAAAGAGAATCTATATCCTTTAAAAGATCCAAGGCTGCTCTGTCTATCGGATCAGACTTCTCAAGGATTATTCTATGTATTGTGATGAACCATTTGCTTTGCTAGTTGATCTTCAATTATACTCATGCTAACTTGGTACTAGCCATGACAATCATGGTCTAGAGAGTAGCATAATGGTTGCTGTGACTCAAAACATAGAACATCCTCCTTTAGTGTGTGAAGGAAAAACGGATGTAAAGCTAAGTTATAATTAAAGCCCTCATTCATTTTTCTAAAGAAAAAATTTGCTAACTCCCTTATGGAATCAGTATAGTACACAAATCTTAATAAATTAAACAGACTAATTGATACAGTACTGCGGCATTTGTTTTCCTAAAAAAAGGCTCCTGAATGAGTTCCTCAACTTAGAGTAAACATCGTCTTCTCTAGTCTAATCTATTATTGACTTGATCTTCTGATGCCTCAGTCAACTTCATTGGCTAATATTTTTTCGTTAGGTGCTTCTTGTAAAAAAAGAAGCATTGCTTGTGTGTGATGATTTTTTCATAGTCCAAGATGCACAAACTGAACATTGGAAAACAATTACAAAAACATATTAGTTTGACCAAAAATTGTCTATATTAGCCTTTCTTTGACAAATCTTTTTAGTATCTTTCAACAACTCAAACTTTCCTGAACTGATTTGTTCTTCTAATAATTTACATCCTCATGAGATAAGTTATTTCTATACCCTCTTGCATGTCAGAGACCCTGTCCTCATAGGGGATTTCTTGTACATCCTTTCGATTAGTTTGTAATACATAATATTTGTAATATTCCATATTTATTTAAAATTGCTTGAATGGCATAAAAGATCAAGAATGTTGAATGCTAAGTCCTTTCCTGCAGCTCTTTTGATGTCCTCTTTGCTATCATCGTATTTTTTTTTCTTTCAGTAGCTGCATCATCGTTATGATAATTATCATTCTTTTATAAATATCATAACTGTTTTAATGGATTCCAGTCTCTGTTTCACCTCTATTCGCTACTGTCTCCTGTTGAACTACCAAATTTTCCATTTTGTCTAATTTAGCTTCCAATTGTTCCTCTTCCTCTTCCAGTTCAACTGAATCATCTGTCTAAATGATCATTAAATAGGATCACCTTTGAACTATACCTAAAGCACTACTATCGTGACATAGAGCCAGTCTTGAATCACCAATTACGGAACTAGTTTGTGGCCTGAAAATGGGATAAATCTTCTCCTTCTCATAATGATGCCTCAATTCCCAGCTCCAATGTGATTTCTTGGAGCAAGCTCGTACTTTGTCTTTGAGCTGGTTGATTGCTTTGAGATATTTTCTCATAAGACATCCTGACAATAACTCTTATATTTGAGATATTGGCTCTCCTTCACTAAAAAGAAAGAAAAATTCTTTAGACCCCTCTGTTTGACTAGCACCTATGTGGTGCTTTTGATAGAGTGCTTTCTTTTAACAAATA
Source organism: Passiflora organensis (assembly GCA_019739055.1). Lineage (NCBI taxonomy): Eukaryota > Viridiplantae > Streptophyta > Magnoliopsida > Malpighiales > Passifloraceae > Passiflora > Passiflora organensis. The sequence continues at coordinate 417,586 of JAEPBF010000130.1, read as the reverse complement.
TTTTCCTGTTTTACCCTTTCATATCTTCTGTTCATGCTTCTTCTTACATCACTTGTCATTGTAATATTTTTGTTCTTACAAAAGTGATGGAGTATCAAAAGTTCAAAATAAGGAAAACGCAACAGTGTCATATCATGTAAAAATATTAACAATATACACTATATGCGCCATTGTTTTCCAAAATTTTTCTGGTTTACTTTTCTTATTTTATTTTCTTAATATGGGTTTTCATCATTTTGAGATTTCATGGCGTTTGGTTAATCAATCATCATAATCTTTTGTTTAAATCATCATCATTCATTGATACTACTTAATGCCTGATAAGCTCAATCTGTTGCAGAAACTAAAAACTGCATTCACTTCCATTCTACCCTATCCATATCCAGAAAAAGCATGTTTTTTTTTTAATTTGGTGGTGAAATCAAGACTAGTTAAAGAAATTGAGTTAAGAGACCATGAGCATCCCAAAGCATCAAATATTGTTTTAAGTAATCTAAAGCTGATGACACATACACATACACAGAGTTGGGATAATGTTATTGTGTATGTTTTATTAATCCTGCTGAACCTTTGATTTTGGGAGGCATATTTGAGTTTTGAACTAATTAATAGGTGAAAGTGATTTTTTTCATATTTTTTGAGTTGTCAAGGGTTTTGAGTAACATTTGATGCTAAAAGGAAAGAATCCTGTGTGGCATATGCTGTGTCTCGAATGAAACATTAACAGAATGTGAGTGCTTTAGGTTGGGGATTCCCAACCTTTTGCGATTTCATATTTTCTCGTGGTGATTTTATTAACTTAAATCTTTAAAGTTGAAATGAATTTCATTTGATTATGCAGTAGGTAAACCTAGAATTGCTCAACAACATTATGTAATAACTTCAGCTACTGGACTTAGAACTTCCAACTGGATATTAACATTGATTTATAGGTTATAGCAATTGTAAATATTGCCTAGGAAAATTCCACTGTTAAGATAAAAAGAAACCTACAAAACCTTGTTATTATGCCTAACAGAGGTGCATCCGAGCTTTGATCTGAAGTTTCTAACTTGATTTATCCCAAAATTGAGGCAACTTGGTCGAAAACCCTAGAAGGCTTCATCTATTTAGGAATATGCAAGAGGGAACTTGAAAACTGCAGGAGGTTTGTCTGGCTGGTGCACAACATGATGCTATCTGCTTCTAGCTTCTAGCTTCCCATTTAAGATAGTTGATACCTGTAGTGTCACAAAATACTCCTCTAGGAAAGCATGATCATAATGTTCTCAACTTTAGAACATAATAAATCTTGACAGAATGTAGCAATGAGTATTTTTGTGTAATACTTCTGCTGAAAATATTTTCCCATCATTTAATGATGCTCCAATTCTATGTTATTTTTTTGTGCCGGCATGAATTGGTCAACTTTTTGGTACTGATGAATGTCCTACTCTATATAACTTATGCTGACCTAACTTTTAGCTTTAAGATATCTACCCCCACCTTAACATTTATTAACCTTGAATTAAATTGTATTTCAGAGAAAATAAAACCTGCTGATGTAGGACTTGAACAGGAGGCACAAATGGTCCGTAATTGGTCAGGTTTAGTGCATGAAAGGAATGGGAGCCATCAGACATTACCACCAATAAAATATCTGCATCTACATGAATGCGACAGCTTCTCTGTAAGTACAATTTTTGTTGCTCATTGGACATCTCTGCATGTGTTAATCTTTTTGAACCTTTTCATGTAAATCTTTCTGATGGAAATTTATACTACCTTATAGTTTTTAAAGTACTATTACTAGTTCAACTATGCTAAGTAGACTTAGACAACTTTGTGTAGTTCTTTTAGTTAGTCATACGTGGTACATATCAATGATGTTTCTTTTTACAATTTTTAACTGTGGGTTATAATATCTATTTGACTGTGGTTTGTGACTCGAACTGATCGGGCTAGTTTCAGTAACAGATTCGTAAACTAGTATTTGTGGAGTCTATGGATAGGAAAAATAGTAAAGTAATTTATAATATTGATTCTAATAGAGATGAAGTAATTTCTTCTGGAGGAATTATTACGAAATGTAAATTTTACCTCAGCTATGGAAATAGTTTGATAACAGAAAATTTCGCGTAGTACCAAAGCAGGTTTCGATCTTCTTAGTTTTTAATTTTGAGGTTGGTATGTTCATTATTAAGAATTCATTGCTTTCTCTTCTCATTGCTCTACAGATTGGAATTTTTTGCATGCCGCCTTCATCTATCATACCTTTGCATAATCATCCTGGAATGACTGTTCTGAGCAAGCTTATTTATGGCTCAATGCATGTGAGGTCTTACGATTGGATTGATTTTTCTGAACCTTCCGATCCTTTGCAAGGTATGATTCTGTAATGTGACTATTCCATCAAAAAGCTTTCTTTTAGTTCAAAATGATCAATTTTTTAAAAACCAGAACTGATTGCTGAAATTGCACGGGAGCGTTCACTGTTAGATAAAGTTGTTTTCTATGCTATTTGTGCTATTTCTCTCAACTGATTATTGACTTTTCTAATGCATTTCAGAACATCCCGGGAGTAGCCCAAGCCAAATGTTTTTCTCTCTTCTTTCCCTGGCTTTAGGCTAATGACTACATTTTACGGTGTTTTATTTTATTTTAAATTTTTTTCAGCGAGAGCTGCAAAGCTTGTTAAAGATGTTGAGATGAATGCCCCTTGTGGTACTACAACACTTTATCCAGACAGGGGAGGAAATATCCATTGTTTCAGAGCTGTATCTCCCTGCGCCATCTTCGACATACTGTCTCCCCCTTACTCTTCAGAGCATGGGCGGCACTGTACTTATTTTAGAAGGTCTCCAAGAAGGGATCTACCTGGTAATGAGACTCGTTATGTTTTTGCTGCATGTAAAAGTATGAGCCTAACATTGTTTCGATTCTTAAAATTAGACCAAGTGATGCTATTATTTTTCCCCCTCTTTTTCTATATTGAAGGGGAGGTAGAGTTGAATGGAGTAACAATCTCTGATGTGACTTGGCTAGAAGAGTTCCAACCACCAGACAACTTTGTGATAAGGAGAGGACTGTACAAGGGTCCAGTTATTAGAACCTGAGAATTATTGTTTTGTGTGTATGCTTAACAAGCTTTAGGTGTCCCTTTAACAGCGAATTGAGAGAGCTGTGATTTAGGGGTTATGACAGCCTTGAGGATTATTTATCTGACGGCTACAACATTAGGCATTTTGGTTGTACATATTATTGCGGTTGGTGGTGCACTCACAATTCAAATAGTGAGATAGTGACTGATAGTTGGAAACTACGTTTTGTATATGCCATTTGTTTGTTTGATAAAGAAACAATGATAAGATAATTAAGAAAATAGACAATGGCAATGAGCAGGGCTTGAAGAGATTGCTGTCACGACCGAATATCAGACTACGCGTCATTCGGCATCGTGCGGGACCCGATCCCCAAATCAAGGAACACGTTTCCCATCGAAAGAGCTAATCAAGGAGCTAATCAAGGAGGGAATCAGGGAACATGTTCCCCACTAAGAGAGGGAATATATTCCCTACTTGGGATCCGTGTTTGTGCTTTCTACTTTTGTATATAACCGTTAGATCATACGGCTTGATCTCCACCATTCATTGGGGAGTTGTAAAGGCTATATAAGGGGTGTCTCCCCTCATTTGTAATCATCCAGCAATACTTGCAATATTGAGAGTTTAGAGCTTTCTCTCATTTCAGTTCGGTTCTAAGCTTAGCATTCTAGCTAGCTTTGTGAAGAAGGCTTACTTAGCCTATTGCGAGAGCGATAGTCTAAGGCCGCACGGAGAGTTTCTACTCCGCAAAACTCTAGTCTCGTGATAGTTGGTAGCGGAGCTACGGCTCAAATCCTTTGAGAGAGAAATGGAGATGCCTACTACTTCTGATGCCAACATCCATTTTGAAGAGGAGGTCGAGGAGGTCCGTGTGGAGAGACTACCCCAACGTGCTCCCGAACCCAAGAAAAGAATGAAGACTGTTGATCATTTGTCATCATTGGAGGCAAGGATCACTCGTATGGATGTGAAGGTTGCCAATGACAAGGATATGATTGAGGAATATGGCCAACGCATAAGCGAGCTCGAGTCAGGGGACGTGAATGAGCTTCGCGAGGAGATGCAAGGTGCCCTCATTGCTATCCACTCTTGGAGGGAAGAGTTAGATGACTTCAAGGTAAATCTTCTTGCTGAGATCTCTTCATTTAAGGATGATTTGGTTGGAATCAGGGAGGATTGCAAGAAGGGAATTGCGCAAGGGGTTGTCAAACCCAAGTTGAAGCTGGATGTCCCAAGGCCAAAGTCATTTGGTGGGACGAGGAATGCCAAGGAAGTGGACAACTTCCTTTTCAACCTTGAACAATACTTTCAAGGGGTGGGCATGGAGAGCGATGGAGATCGACTTTCCTAAGCCCCACTGTATCTATCTGACAGTGCCACAACCTGGTGGAGGATGAAGCATGCTCAAATTGAGCGTGGCACCTTGAAGATGGAGACATAGGGAGATTTTAAAAGGCTCCTGAAGGCACATTTCTCACCAAGAAATGGGGAGCTAGAGGCGAGGGAGAAGCTTCGCAGGTTGTCCCACAAGGGCAACATCCGAGACTACGTGAGGGAGTTCACGGAAGTCTTGTTGGAGATCCCAGACATGCCAGAGATGGAGGCCATGTACGTATTTCTGGGAGGCCTACAAAGTTGGGCCAAGTTGGAGCTTCATCGACGCAATGTCATGGAGCTCAACGATGTAATTTCCGAGGCCGAATCCTTGGCAGAATTTGAGAGCAAGGCCGAGAGTTCAAACCCACCTAAGCCTAAGAGTTTCAATGACTACAAGGCTAAAGGTGGGGGAGCAGCCCACGAAACCAAGGAGTGGAAGGACAAGCCTTTCAAGTCCTTCAAGCCTTACAAGTCCTTTCGTCCAGCCAAACCCACACATGGGGGAGGTGAAAATCGGGGCAAGGGCGAGAGACTCAAGCTCTCATGTTTTCTATGTGAGGGACCACATAGAGCTGTGGATTGTCCGAAGAGGAACAAACTGGCAGCCATGGCAAGGGAGGTCGAAGAGATGGAAACGCCAAGAATGTGTTCCATGCAATTGTTGAGTGCTGTTAAAACCTCAACTAAAGATGCCAAGGTGGAGCAAACTGGGAGAATGTTTGCTAGACCCATCGTGCAAGGGAGGGAGTCTTGTGCATTGATCGATACCGGTGCTACTCACAACTTCATGAAGAAGGAGGAAGCACAACGACTTGGCATCAAGTTCAAAGAGGAGAAAGGCTGGCTGAAGACGGTGAACACCCAAGCCCAGCCAATCTTTGGAGTAGCCCGAGGGGTCGAGCTACAAATGGGAGAATGGAAAGGTAAACTTGACTTCTCCATTGTTCCTATGGATGATTTTCCGATTGTGTTAGGGATGCAATTCCTGGATCAGACGAGAGCAGTCCCAGTGTCTTGCACCAACACCCTCATACTTTCAGAAGGGAGCCAGTGTTGCGTGGTGCCTGTTGCTCGAGAGAAGGAGCTGAAGGCAAAAACACTTGCAGCCATCAGTCAACCGGAGAGTCCTTTGCTGGAAAGGATCCAAGGGGGTATGAAACATAAACCCCAAGTTCAGGCCATGGCAGAACAAGTGAAGCAAGGGCCAAATCCATCCTCCTACCGCGTTGTCAAGGAGTGTGACAAGCAGAGGGACATTGCAAGAGTGCAATTGTCCAAGGAGGCAAAGTGGAAGGCAAAAGGGGTAGACGCAAAGAGGCGACCCTTGGAGTTTGATGAAGGAGATCTTGTGTTGGTGAAGCTGATGCCTCACCAAAGCCGAGTTTTTGCCAAGTTGCACAAGGGGCTAGTGCGACGATACGAGGGTCCTTTCAAGGTGTTGAAGAGGATCGGCAAGATGTCATACAAGCTGGAGTTACCACCGAGATTGGAGTTTCATCCTGTCTTCCATGTGAGCTTGTTGAAGCCATTCCAAGAAGACAAGGAAGAACCGGAGAGGGGGAAGTCCAAGAGAGCTCCCACTACTGTGACCAATGCCCATGATAAGAAGCTTGATGAGATCTTATCAAGGCGGGTGGTGCAAAAGAGTGGGAAGCACATGAACCATGTGGAGTACTTGGTTCGATGGAAAGGCAACCCTCCTAGCGAGACAAGCTGGGAGAAAGATTTCGATCTTTGGCATTACCAAGACGAAATCAATGAGTTCTTAAGGCATCACACAACGAGAGCGTTGTGGAGTTTGGTGGGGGAGAATGTCACGACCGAATATCAGACTACGCGTCATTCGGCTACGTGCGGGACCCGACCCCTAAATCAAGGAACACGTTTCTCACCAAAAGAGCTAATCAAGGAGCTAATCAAGGAGGGAATCAGGGAACATGTTCCCCACTATGTTCCCCACTAAGAGAGGGAATATATTCCCTACTTGGGATCCGTGTTTGTGCTTTCTACTTTTGTATATAACCGTTAGATCATACGGCTTGATCTCCACCATTCATTGGGGAGTTGTAAAGGCTATATAAGGTGTGCCTCCCCTCATTTGTAATCATCCAGCAATTCTTGCAATATTGAGAGTTTAGAGCTTTCTCTCCATTCTTTTGTGTCTCTCTCATTTCAGTTCGGTTCTAAGCTTAGCATTCTAGCTAGCTTTGTGAGGAAGGCTTACTTAGCCTATTGCGAGAGCGATAGTCTAAGGTCGCACGGAGAGTTTCTATTCCGCAAAACTCTAGTCCCGTGACATTGCTCACTCTCATTCTGATCTAACCCAATTTTCCCTCTTGTGTTTGATGATGTCGTATCTCACGTCCTTCTTTAACATTAATTATCTCTCTCTCTTTTAATTTTTTTTTAAAATTAAAGGACTATCTCCTATAAGCATAAAACTACTGATATCTCTCCTAGTTAGATGACACCTGTTAATTAACATGGATATTTTATTAATCTGAACATGTTCCATTCACATGTTCAATTAATTAATATGGGATTTATCGTTTTTATACGATAAGAATAAATATATAATAAGTTTTCTTGAGATATTTGGATTAGAAAAATATATGATTGCGTTTAATTATGATGATCATAATTCTTATTTTAAATCTGATACTCATATTATTTAAGATAAACTACTATTAGACATATAGTCTCGATCTAAGATTAAATGACAAATATTATCATATAATTAGATATTGATAAGATTTACATATATGAGTAAATAATATTTTTAATTATATATTTATATTCTTGATATACAAAATATTTGAGGGTAAGTATTATAAATGAGAAATATTTGGATATTGAAAATATAAAAATTCTTTTATGTCTTTATAATGCAATAAATATTTTATAATTACGTAATTCTAAATTACTAATTATAAATAAATTAGAAAAAATATTCTTAGTTTTATGAAAAATTGAAAATTATAGTACACTTTGTTTCTTTTTTATCTTTTATATTTATATAATAACATAAATAATAATTTTTTAAATTTGATATTTTTAAATAATTATAAATTAATGGAATTTCAGTTATACATTTGTACTTAAATTATAATAAATATTTTTTAAAAAATTAGAAGAATATTGTTATGAATATAATAGGTTTAGAAATTGAAAAGACAACAAATTTTATTATGTCTATTTAATAGTGTAATGAATATTTTATAACTACAATATTTTTCATCTCTCAATGTCTTTTCATGTACCCTATCATGTTATCTATAAATAGGAGGTAACATTATTTGCTTTATATTTGCTTGAGTACTTGATAAAGATATTATACTCCCTATATTGTTTTTAGTTTTCTCTCTTATTATTTTCTTCTCAAATTCTTATATTTCTATTGTTATTCTATTTTCAAAGTTTATATTATAAACAAAAAGAGAATCAAGAGTCTTACAAGAGTTTTTCACAAAGAACAAACAAGAATTTTAGTTTCTACAAAGGTATATTTGAGTGAGTATATTTTTATAATTATTTAGATATAATCATGTTGTAATATTATTGTTTCAGATTGCATGTTCTTAAATATTATTTTCCTATACTTTTTTTAGAAATTTAAGTTCATGATTGTTTTATTTGTTTAAATACATATTATATTAAAAAATAATTTATGTCAATTTTATAATATAATCATTACTCTAATACAATCTTAACAAAAATAAATAATAAAATCTACATTTCTAATATTATATTATCATAATATTACCATCATTAAATGTTATTCTTGTAGATTATTTTTTATATTTAAATTAGAAATTTATTTCTTATCTTATTATGTGATTAATTTTATATATTTTTAATATTTTATAGTTTTACAATGACAAATATTGCAAATCTTGAGTTTGAAGCTTTTGACATTACTGGAAAAAATTATTTATCATGAATATTTGATGCTGAAATTCATTTGGATGTCAAAGGGTTTGGAGAGACAATCAAAACACCAAATGAATCACAAATCAAGATAAGGCAAAGGCTATGATTTTTCTTCATTATCATCTCCATGAGGGATTGAAATATGAATATCTCACAGTAAAAGATCCTGCAGATCTTTGAAAAAATTTAAACGAAATGTATGATCACCAGAAAACAGTGATACTTCCAAAAGCTCGTTTATGATTGAATGCATCTTCGTTTACAAAATTTTAAATCTGTGAGTGAATATAATTCGACATTATTTAAAATCAGCTCACAATTAAAATTATGGAGAAAATATCACTGATGTTGATATGCTTGAAAAAATATTCTCTACTTTTCATGCTTCAAATGTGCTTTTACAACAGCAATATCGTGAAAAAAGTTTCACAAAATATTCTGAGTTGATTTCATATCTTCTAGTGGTTGAACAAAACAATGAGTTGTTGATGAGAAATCATGAATTTAGTTCTACTGGTTCTGCTCCATTCCCTGAAGTGAATGTGATGCTATCTCATAACCATAGTTGTGATCGTAGTCGAGGCCGTGGACGAGGACGAGAACGAGGTTATAATAAATTTCGTCATGGTGGTGGTCAATCAAGTAAATTTATCTTCTAAAATCAGAAAGTCGCAAAGGATGAAAGACCTGAAAAAATCATGGGTGGCATAAAGAAAAAAGTTACAATTAATAACTGTCATCTATGTGGAATGCAATGTCATTGGCAACATACTTGTCGTACACCAAAATATTTTGCCGACCTATATCAAGAATCTTTGAAGTCTAAAGGCAAGAATGTGGAGACAAACTTTGTCCAAGATGATTTCACTGAATTTGCTAATGGCCTTGAGGATATAATGCACTTTGATGTTTCTGATTTTCTTAATGATCCAAATGATGAAAGTGCTAGAAATCAAGAATGATTTTAATTTTATAACTATGCAAATTTCAATTATGTTCTCTTGTTTTATTATAATAAAAGTCTATTTATTTTGTTTTATTTATTTATATTTTCTTTTTATATTTTAATTTATTTTAAATTTTCTTATTAATTTTATTTATTCAATGAAGAGAATGAATATTGGCATGGATATATCTAAGATGAACGCCAATGAAATATGTTTGGTTGACATTACCACAACGCATACAATATTGAGAGATAAGAGATATTTCTCTTATTTGAATAATAGAAAAACCAATGTATATACAATAAGTGGTAGTGCAAGATTGATTGAGGACTCTGGAAGAGCAAATATTATTCTATGTGGTAGAACCAAAATAATGATAGAAGATGCATTATACTCTTCTAAGTCTCAAAGAAACTTATTAAGTTTCAAAGATATTCGTTTGAATGGATATCATATTGAGACAATGAACAAATGAAGCATTGAGTATCTTTGCATAACTTCTATAATTTCAGATAAAAAGTATATATTATAAAAATTATCTATTTCTTCTTCCGGATTGTACTACACAAGTTTTATAATGATAGAATCTCATTCTATAATAAACCATCAGTTTAATGATGTGCTTAAAATTTGACATGACCAGTTAGGCCATCCCGGTTCAAGAATGATGCGAAAAATAATAGAGAATTCTTGTGGTCATCCATTGAAAAAGAATAAGATTTTTCAATCTAATGAATTCTCATATGTTGCTTATTCTCAAGGCAAATTAATAATAAGGCCATCACTAGCAAAAATTGGAATTAAATCTTCAAAATTAATAATAAGGAGATATTTGTGGGCCTATACATCCACCATGTGGACCATTTCGATATTTTATGGTTTTGATCGATGCATCAACCAGATGGTCACATATATATTTATTATCATCTCGCAATATGACATTTGCGAGATTGCTTGCACAAATAATTCGTTTGCAAGCTCAATTTCCTGATTATCCAATAAAGTCTATTCGAATAATGCTAGTAAACTTACATCAAAAGCCTTTATAGATTATTGCATGTCTACTGGAATAAAGGTTGAGCATCTTGTTGCTTATGTTCATACACAAAATGGTCTTGCAGAATCATTTATAAAACGCTTACAATTGATTGCAAGACCTATGCTTATGAGATCCAAACTTCTAGTTTATGTTTGGGGACATGTCATTTTACATACAGTAACAATTATACTCATTAGGCCAACAAGTTATCATGAACACTCTCCGATGCAATTGGTTCATGGTCAGGAACCAAATATTTCCCATCTAAGAATTTTTGGTTGTGCGGCATATGTTCTAATTTCTCCACCACAAAGTACAAAGATGAGTCCTCAAAGAAGGATAGAAATATATGTTGGATATGAGTCTCCATGTATCATTAAATATCTTGAGCCATTAACTGGAAATTTCTTTACGGCAAGATTTCCTGAGTGTCATTTTGACGAGACTATATTTCCAACACTTGGGGGAGAAAATAAATAGTTGGAAAAGAAGATCTTTTGGAATGAATTATCATTATCTAGTTTCGATCCTCGAACAAATCAATGTGAACATGAAGTTCAAAAGATAATTCATTTACAAATAATTGCAAATCAACTGCCAGATGCATTTACTGACCTTAAAAGAATAACTAAGTCTCATGTTCTAGCTGTAAATGCTCTGATAAGAATTGATGTCCTTGAAGGACAATCCAAAGTTGCTAGTGAATCTAGACCACGTCAGAAACGTGGAAGACCATTCAGTTCTAAAGATAAAAATTTTCGAAAAAAGAAAGGAGCAACTACACAAGATGGTCATGAGGAGGATATAGTTTTGGAAAATCCAGTTGACATAATTAATAAAATTCCGGAAGAAACACAAGAGAATGAAGAAATCTCGATTAATTATGTCACTACAGGAACAAGATGGATCTGAAGCTCAATACTTGTCGACAATATTTTTGCATATAATATAGTGTTAAATATTATAGAAGAAAGTGAGGATTTTGAACCTACCTAATGTAAAAATAAAAATGATTGGCCAATGTGGAAAGACGTAATTCAATCAGAATTAAGTTCATTTGAAAAATGTGGAGTTTTTGGACCTGTAGTCTATACACCAAAAGGTGTAAAACTGATAGGATATAAATGGGTAATTATGCAAAAAGAAATGAGAAAAATGAAGTTGTGAAATATAAAGCAAGACTCATTGCACAAGGTTTTACCCAAAAATCGGATATTGATTATGATGAGACATATTCTCCAATGGTAGATGCAATAACATCGCGATATTTACTTTGTTTGGTAGTACATGAAAAGGTTGAAATGCGTCTAATGGATGTAGTTACAGCTTATCTATATGGCTCGTTGGATACTGATACATATATAAAATTTCCTAAAGGATTTAAATTTTCAGATGTAAATAAATCAAATTCCCGAGAAATTTATTTAATAAAGTTAAATAGAGTTCTATATGGATTGAAGCAATCTGAACAGATGTGGTATAATTGCCTTAGTGAATGCTTGATTAAAATAGATTTCAAGAATGATCCAATTTGTCCATATGTCTTTATAAAAAGATATGGATCTGGTTTTGTTATAATAGTTGTTTATGTTGATGATTTAAATATCATTGGAACTGAAAAGATAGATAAAACTATCAGCTATTTAAAAAACGAATTTGAAATGAAAGATCTTGGAAAAACAAGATATTGTTTGGGTCTTTAAATTGAGCATCTAAGTGAAAGAATATTTATTCATCAATCAAATTATGAGGATAAAGTTCTTAAAAGATTTTATATGGATAAAGCTCATCCATTAAGTACACCAATGATTGTGAGATCACTTGATGTGAAAAAAGATATTTTTTGATCTCGTGAAGAAAATGAAGAATTCTTAAGTTATGAGGTTCCATACCTTAGTGCTATTGGTGCACTTACATATCTTGCTAATAACACTCGACCTGACATATCATTTGTAGTAAATTTACTAACAAGATATAATTCTTCCCCAACTCGAAGACATTGGAATGAAGTTAAACATATTTTTAGATATCTACGAGAAACAATGGATATGAGTTTATATTATTCAAATTTATCCATTTTTGATTTAGTTGGTTATGCAGATGTAAGATATTTGTCAGATCCACATAAAGCCAGATCGCAGACAGAATATTTATTCACTATAGGTAATACTGTCATTTCATAGCGGTCGGTGAAACAAACTTTGGTTGCCACTTCTTCTAACCATGCAGAGATTTTAGCAATTCACGAAGCAAGTTGTGAATGTGTTTGGCTATGATCAATATCACAACACATAAGAGAAGCATGTGGATTATCAAGTGACAGAGAACTTGCAACTACACTGTATGAAGGTGATGCTGCTTGTATAGCTCAATTGAAGGAAGGCTACATCAAGGGTGACAAGACAAAACATATTTCATCAAAATTCTTCTTTACTCATGATCTTCAAAGCAAAGGGAAAATCAGTGTTCAACAAATACGCTCAAGTGATAACCTGACTGATTTATTTACTAAAGTTCTTCCCACATCAACATTTGAAAAGCTTGTTCGAAAGATCGGAATACGACGTTTGAAAGATTTAAAGGGATGACTAAATCAGGGGGAGTATGCACTGCATTCTTTTTTCCTTCACCAAGTTTTTATTCCCATTGAGTTTTTCTTGGTAAGGTTTTTAATGAGGCAGTATTCTGATTTCATACTCACATTCTTAATATCCAAAATATTCAAGGGAGAATGTTATGAATATAATAGGTTTGGAAATTGAAAAGACAAAAAACTTTATTATGTTTATTTGATTGTGTAATGAATATTTTATAACTACAATATTTTTCATCTCCCAATGTCTCTTCATGTATTATATCATTACCTATAAATAATAGATAACATTATTTGCTTTGTACACACTTGTTTGAATATTTGATAAAGATATTATACTTTCTATATTATTTTTAATTTTCTCTCTTATACTTTTTTTCTCAAATTCTTATATTTTTATTGTTATTTTCTCTTAAAAATTTATATTATTTCTTCTTAATTTTTCTTATTTTATATTCTATAACAAATATCATTAGATATTTGATTACAGTATTAACTTTTCCGGAAATTCGATTATTGTCCTTGAGGTTGAATGTTGAATACAAGAAATGAAATGATGCATCATCTTCAATTCATCATGTGGACACCAAATTGTCACGCCTCCGATGACAGTTGATGGAGGATATTTTTGAATTGAGATTTCCTTCATATTAGATTTCCTTCACATTGCCAATCTCTGATAAACTGAGAGGCACCAACAATGGCTACTGCAATCTACTTATCTGTCAGCTCCACAAAAGTAGCGACAAGAATAACATGTCTCGCCTCCTCTTCTAACCCACAGCCACCGCCAACGGCAAGTACAAGACCCACCAAAATCATACTCCCCAAGAAGAAGCCTCTGAAATGGTCCACTGGTGTTGCACCTGGCGACTATGGGGGCCCGCCTACTTCCTCCGAGCCCCGCAAGTACTGGGGAGGCGACAACACAGACCCTCTGACCTCTGACGAGTATATTTGGAACAAAGACTTCATGGGGCGCATGAAGAAATTGATTGACAACTCTCCTGATGTTCAGTCCTCTCCCAAAGCTGAGGTTCCATTCATAACATACTATGTGCTATTGGGTTGATTATATGGGTTTGATTTTGTTTGAGCCCGAGTCGCGTAAACCAGTAAAGTTACTGTGAGGCCAGTGTAGTGGTAGTGAATTAATGCGGAGAAAGGAAATGCGATCTCTGTTTTGAGTCTTTCCCTTAGCATCTTGTCTTTTAAAACCAATGGTGTTATTAATTACATGTTTTTGACGCAAAACAGGAACAATCTTCTGGATTTCTGAACTTGAACAGAGTCATGAGTCTGGACAGGTTTGTGCTTGCTTGCGCACCGTGCATTCTCAGGTTAAGTTCTCTGTTTGGGGAATTTGGTTTTCTATATGAGTACTTGATTTGTGTTCTATTCATGTACTCAATTAGTATGGACGTTGATTTGAGCAAAGAGCTAATGCAGCCTTCCAAGCCCCAGTTAGAGCAGCCACCTGTGGTTGCAGCCCGGGTAAGATGATTAGTTTTGGAGGTTCTAGAGAGGTTTTGAATCCCAAGTAGAAATTTATGCCGTCTCTTCATTTTCCTTTGGTTATGTAATGACCACCAGGGCAAAAGAAACTCATCATCGAAGTGGAGATTGGCACCAACCCGTCGTGAGCAGGAGAAATGGGATAGAGCAACTGAGGCTGCAACAGGGGGCAGTGTTAGTTGCTTGCATAAACTAGCATTTTAGTTAACTTTCTTTCTCTTGATGGATGCATTTGTTATATTAAACTCCCATCCTGTGCCAAGCTTTTTCATTAGCTTTCTTCGTTTCATTTAAACTGTTTCTTTTATCAAGAAAGAAAAAAAGATTGCTTCCTTTCTATTCCATGATTTATCTCTTTGCCTGTAGGATGTGTTGTTAAGGGAATTGAGAAAGTCTCGAGGGGATCCAGAAGTATTGGCTGCTCAATCAAGGGAACAATACTTTAAGGTACTCTATATAACATCTGGTTCACTAGCAAATTTGTTTTTGTGATGCTAGTATTTTGCCGGAAATATTAGATCATCACTTTTTATGCTTTCAGTAACAGTGAGCTTATCTTTCTTCCTTGTCAGCTGAAGAAGAAGTTACAGATTCTCAATTTGGGTATCGGTGGTGTTGGCTTAGTCTCCTCGTACATATCATACTCCCCTGAAATTGCACTTAGGTGAACTATATGGATTCCATTATTCCTTCTCTCCTATATATTCTTTTATGGTTCCTCTTTATTTTTCTTAATTATTATTATTGTTATTGATAATCTGTTTCTCAATTTAAAAAGCACAGAGCCTCCTTATATTTTAGATTCTCTATCTAACTTCTTATTGGGTTCCTTGGAAACAAATTTATGTATTCATTTTTTTAATTGAACAAATTCTAGTTTAAACTTTCCATTATGTTGTCTCCAAAGAGCATCATTTAAATTATCAAAATGTTAATTGCTATTTGTGGTAGTCTCTTACAAATGTTAATGGGATTTATGGTAGTCACTTACAGAAATCGATAGCTAATTTCACATTACAAACTTAAGGGACTTTATCTATTTATACTGCTCATTTTAATATGAATAAATGTCCAACTTCAGATTCATTTTGAAGCATTATGAGATTGTACATTTAGTTTTATAATTTTATTGACCATCAGCAGCATAATGCAAGGTAGGTAACTGAAGTCATAGGTATCTATAATTATGCGTGGCTTCTCTTCAATTTTTTATATATTTTTTCTGCAAATGGTTTGATCTTCTAAATATTTACTATTTGATGATCATGCAATATATTATTTTCGCCTATGGTAGTTTTGGTGCTGGATGGATTGGATCCTTGGTGTATATGCGTATGCTTGGGAGTAGTGTGGATTCATTGGCCGACGGAGCCAAGGGGCTTCTAAAGTATGAAAAACTATCCTTTAATCTTAGATTACTGCTTTTTTTTTGTTGACACTTCTTTTCCAAGGACATTGTTTATACCGGCTTGTGGATTTTATACATCCTTGACAGCACTGATGAGTGAATCATTAACAGTAAAGGAAATGTCGTTGATTTATGAGAAGCCAGCAAGACTGCGAAAATTTATTACTCAATAGCAGCTGCAGTAGACAAAGTTTTTTTTTTTTTTGAAGAAGCAGTAGACAAAGTTGTTATGTCTGTTTGCCCTGTTATAATTGCAATGTATTTGCTCGAACATTCTTGCATGAATTCATTTCAGATTTTAATTCAATAGAGATTTTCTTTCAGGGGAGCAGTTGCACAACCTAGGCTTTTGGTTCCTGTTGTCTTGGTAATGGTATTTAACCGCTGGAATAGGTACGTAATTTTATAGGCATGCAGTGGTGTTATCATGGATGACCTTTACTGAAACCAACTAGTATTGGCTACTACTCCATTGCTAGATTCAAACCTTGCTTTTTTCCCTTTTTTATAGTTTACTACTTTACTGTTACCATATTACCTTAATATGCATCTGCTTCAGATGCTTGAAATTGCTCTTTTTCTGTGTGTTCGTGTCAAATGGAAAAAGTTAGTAGTCTTGTTAACTTAATGATATGAAAGTGCGATATTAATTATATGCTTAGTATGGACACACTGAGGGGTATGGAGTTGAAATTTTACCTGTCTGATCTTTTGTTAGCTTCTCTATCAAACACAATTGCGCTGTCTAATATGAGAGACCTATCTTTTCGGTAGCAGTTTAACTATTCTGTTCCAGGTCATATGAATATTTATTTTTCTGTTTTATCATAATGGTGGTAATTTCCCTGTTTTAGAAGTTGTTTAGCCCACAATTTTTTCCAAATGGGATGCTTTACAGCTCTAAAAAAATCCGCAATTGAATGTAAATATAAAATCTCTACGTCATGCCTGACGAAGTGTGTGTGGATGCAGTATCCTAGTTCCAAATTATGGATTTATGCACCTGGAATTGATACCGATGCTTGTGGGATTTTTCACATACAAACTGGCAACTTTTGTCCAAGTTATAGAGGAGGCAATTTCTACTGTTGCCGAAAAGGCCAAAACTTAAGATGTAGTTCTCATTTGCATGGAAGGTGTTCCAAATCCAGATGATGCTGCCAAGGTATTGATCTACATATAAAAGTAGCTATTTGCATCCATAATTTTTGTTTCTATCACATACTTGGACCATTTTTGGCCTTTGTTTGAGTCATTGTATTAGCCATGCCTTTAATGCTTCATGCTTATCAAGGGTTTCGTAGCTTGCCGTAGGATCTTATGTAGAATTTTTGTGCTTTGAAGGTTTTGCAGCCTTTACTTTTTTTTTTCAAAGCAAGCTGATAAATTTTACTGCAAAATGCAGATTAGAGGGAGACCAAAGATGATCTGCCCGACGACATAGTTGAGGAGTGACATGAATGAAGTAGAAAATGTATGTAAACAAGAGGAGGATTCATTTCGTTTAACATAATATGCTGGAACAGTATAATAGTTGACCTGCTGAATAAAGAAGTTATGTGTAAGCACATGGTGTTTGATCTGTAAAATCCTGACGTTGGTGGGATTGCAGAATCCGAATTGGAATCGGAATCGGAATCGGAATAAAAAATAACCGTGGCTGAGATCACATGAAAGTAGAGGGATTAAAGTGATTGAATAATCTGTTTTTAAATTATAAGCAACTTAATTATACATTTATATTATAATTTAATCTAATTAAAACAGAAATGAATTTAATTAACCATTAATCTGTCCCCTAAAATGTCACAGAAACGTTTGGATGAATTTGGCAAAATGATGGGGTTATTTATCGGTCTAATATCAAATTATTATACTTTTCTCACTTAATTCTGAATATATATAAAAATTTTCTAAATAATCCTTTTATTTTGTCGGGGTCGGAAACAAATAAGTACCCAATTATTATATTAATTTTATAATAATTTAATCTATATAATATTTAAAAATATTATTTGTGAATACTAATTGTCAATTCCGGAATCCCTAGACGACTGGTAAAAGGCCCATGCGAGAAGAGAAACCTAATCTCTCAAAGTGAGTACTCTTCACCGTCTTCTCTTCCTCAATCAAAGCCGGCGGAGGTGTGCGGCGGCTGCGACTGACAAAATGTCTGCTGACAACGGGAACTAGTGTGGCTTAAGGACGATAGCACCATGTGATTTGAACTCCTGTGTTGGGGATAATCAGAGTGAAAGATAGCAACATGTGGGTGATTTACTGACTCCATCTCTTTCTTTCTCCCTCTCTCTCTCTCTTTTTTTCATTTTTGTAACTGCTGTAGTAACGTGATCTACTTTCAAGTTCAAATTTTATTTGATATTGATGGGGTTCTATTAGATGCCCCAATTTTCAAGATGAGCGATTGTGTTCAGTTTGCACGGAGTTGCTCTGCTTTAGCTGATTGCACTTAGCCTTGGCTCTTTTTTTTCAGTCCAAAGCAGTATTCTGCTCTTGAATTGTCTTCCATTCTTGTCCGGTTTAGTGGGTGGTTTTTGTTGATATTGGACTCCTGCCAAGAAAGATGCAGACGGCTTCTTCCTGTCATCTTCATTCAGTCTTCTATGCCTCTGACAGGTTCTGCACCTTAGTCTTGTTTTCTGTTTTCTCTTATGAAGGATATATATACTCAAATTCTCAATAATCTCTATTGTTTTCTGTTTTCTCTTATGAAGGATATATATACTCAAACTCTCAATAATCTCTATTCCGTTGAACATATTTCAGAGGAAGCTGTGTGATACCCAAGGAGAGGATGAAGTTACGAGCCTTGAAAATTAGTTTTGACTTGCTAACCAGAGGAGCACGCTTGTACAATTTCCATCTACCTCCTCGACAGACCAAACAAACCAGATTGTTTGTTATTCCAAGCACAGACGATGGTCACCCATCTATCTCCGCACCAGAAGAAGACACTAATACAAATCATGCTCCAATTCCTGAAGCAGAAACTTTCTTGAGCAGATGGTCTCCACCTAGGTACCTTTGGCGGGGATTATCAATCCTTGTCTTGGCAGGCCAGGTTATTATCAGAAGTGTGAAAGGAAAAATCCATTGGAAGAATACTCTGCAGCAGTTGGAGAGAGTTGGCCCAAAATCAGTCGGGGTCTGCCTTTTGACCTCGGCGTTTGTTGGCATGGCCTTTAGCATTCAATTCGTGAGAGAGTTTACCAGACTGGGATTAAACAGATCAGTTGGTGGTGTATTGGCTCTAGCATTTTCAAGGGAGCTAAGCCCAGTGGTTACGTCCATTGTGGTTGCTGGGCGGATTGGAAGTGCATTTGCAGCAGAACTGGGGACTATGCAGGTTTCTGAACAAACGGACACACTCAGAGTTCTGGGTGCAAACCCTGTTGATTACTTGGTTTCTCCAAGAGTGATTGCTTCCTGTGTTACTCTACCATTTTTGACTTTGATGTGTTTTACGGTGGGGATGGCATCGAGTGCCTTGCTGGCTGAGAGTGTGTATGGGATTAACATTAATATAATCCTGGATTCAGCTCAGAGAGCACTCAAATCTTGGGATTTGATCAGTGCAATGATCAAGTCAGGGGTTTTTGGTGCAATTATATCCATCGTGAGCTGCGCATGGGGAGTTACCACCATGGGAGGTGCTAAAGGTGTCGGGGAGTCCACCACTTCTGCTGTGGTTATCTCCCTTGTTGGTATATTTATTGCTGACTTTGCACTCTCGTACTGCTTCTTCCAAGGGGCCGGAGACTCTCTGAAGAACTGTGTGTAATCGGTTATGTTTTTTATTCTACAGTGTTCCTTTTTTGTTCTCTCTAGGAGTAAAAGGAAAACAAGCAAAACTATGCAGAAGTTGTAGAATCATAATGGAAATCTCATGTTATTCCAAGTTTTATTCACCAAGAATTGACTTTGCAGACTTCCATTCAGTTCGTTAAAGCCCTAATAAAATTACCAATTTCCACCCATCTGGAGGAGATGTATTCGAGGGTGCGATTCACTCTGTGATTCTGCTTCCCTGTTCAACTAGATAGATGTGTGTCTGTTAGTTCAATTTGGAATATGCAGAACAAAATCTGTATGTTTACGTTGGAGTTGCAAATATGGTACTTCAAAAGAATATTACCCAATTACATCCTGTGTTGTCATCTCTGATGCAAGCAATCAATACATAGCAGTATGAAAGGAAAGTCATCTCCAGAGCTACTTCCAAATTACTTGCTTTAATCATATCACAGATGCTGTGCAGGGCAGAGGGATTTCGCTTTCAAACAGGTGACTCTCCATGTTAGACAATTAAGTTGGAAGCCCTTCTTCAGCTGTCCTATAATTGGAATTGTTTTCCAAAAACAGAGATGCTGACTTATCTAAGTTACACATCCAGAACAGATAAGTGAGATTGCGTTTTAAGAGGTTTCCATGCTTTCCCTCGATTTGTTTACTTGTTCATCTTCAATGGCTCTTCGTATACATGAACCTATCTCCAGTTTTGTTAGTCTTCTTTTCTTTCTCCTCGCACACAGACTATGCTGCTATTTCTCCTTTTTTAGAAGACCTTGATTTTGCATATTCCTGAGGGGTGAAAGAGCAGAAGATGAAGCCGGGCATGGCCGGTAATCAACTAATCTGGTTTGTATTACTAGTTGGCTCCTCTCTGTTGTTGTTGTTCCTTTATGCTACTGATCGCAATTACTTTGGTTTGTCTGGAAAAGCAAGCCAAGGTATGTTGCCACCACCTACAAGCGATGCCAAAGCCACCAGTGTAGATTCTTGCTCGGGAAGGTACATATATGTTCATGATCTTCCAAACCGATTCAATGATGATGTTATGAAAAATTGCACTGCCCTTGTCAAGTGGTTCGACATGTGCCCATATGTGACAAACTTGGGATTTGGCCCTGAGGTCGAGGATTCTGAAGGAGTTCTGCAGAAAAGTGGTTGGTATGCAACAAACCAGTTCTTTCTGGAAGTCATATTTCGTGAAAGGATGAAGATGTACAAGTGTTTGACAAACGACTCATCATTGGCTTCTGCCGTTTTCGTACCATTCTATGCGGGCTTCGATATCGGCCGCTACCTCTGGGATTACAACACATCAACAAGGGACTCATTGGCTCTTGATCTAGTCAAGTGGCTTGTAGGCCAAAAAGAATGGAAAAGGATGTGGGGTAGAGACCATTTCTTTGTTTCTGGAAGCATTGCTTGGAATTTCAGGAGACAAACCAACGATGACTCCGAATGGGGAAGCAAGTTTATGACGTTGCCTGAATCCATGAACATGACAATGTTATCCATTGAGTCGACCTCTTGGAGCAACGAATTTGCAATACCATACCCCACATATTTCCATCCTTCAACTGACGCTCAGGTACTTCAATGGCAGAACAGAATGAGAAGACATAAAAGACGCCACTTGTTCGCTTTTGCTGGTGCTCCTCGACCTACCATAAAGCACTCCATTCGTGATGAGATCATCAAACAGTGTTTAGCTTCAGGAAGGGAATGCAATTTTCTAGATTGCACTGCCAGTGGCCGTATGTGTGAAAATCCTGTTGAGGTGATTAAAACATTTCGAGACGCGGTTTTCTGCTTACAGCCTTCCGGGGATTCATACACAAGACGGTCAACCTTCGACTCCATTATAGCCGGTTGTATCCCAGTTTTCTTCCATCCACTCTCTGCCTATGCACAGTATACTTGGCATTTTCCGACGAGTTATTTAAACTATTCTGTGTTCATTCCTGAGGACATATTAAAACATGGGAATGGGATCATGATCAAGGAGATATTGCGTCGAGTTCCAGAGCACCGAGTACTGGCCCTGAGAGAAGTGATTATAGAGCTGATACCAAAGGTGATATATGCAGATCCCAGGTCTAAACTGGAGACTTTTGAAGATGCATTTGACATAGCAGTTAGACAAGTCCTAAAGAGAGTAGAAAAAGTGAGAAGCAAGATGGCGGAAGGGAAGGATCCTAGTAGTGGCTTTGCGGAAGGGAACAGTTGGAAGCTTAAACTTTCTTCCACCGGGGTTAAAGGTGAATGGGATTATTTCTTTGACTGATGACATTAACACAAAGAACTTAGAGAAACTCCAATTGTTGTTTTTCTTTTTGTCCATAGGTTTATCAGTTTAAGTTTATTCATCTTTAACCAAATGTTTAATTTTGAATATGAAATTGAAGTGGCCTATTTTGTAACCAAGGAGATGATGTATTAACAAGGATTAATTTTACTTAAACTTTCCCACCTAATTACTTTAGGCATGTGGGTGGGTCCAAGTGATTTACTTAATACCACAGAACATAACTTTTTAAGAG
Source organism: Passiflora organensis (assembly GCA_019739055.1). Classification (NCBI taxonomy): domain Eukaryota; kingdom Viridiplantae; phylum Streptophyta; class Magnoliopsida; order Malpighiales; family Passifloraceae; genus Passiflora; species Passiflora organensis. The sequence continues at coordinate 395,344 of JAEPBF010000130.1, read as the reverse complement.
TAATATATTCTCCTCCCCTATAAATTACTGAATTTTAGGTTGAGAATTGAAAAAATACTATAAATATTAGATTTCGGCTTCATCCGTATAGCCATATATACTTGGTCAAGTCTTTAAAAATTATATAATAACAAAAATTATTTATTGATTATATTAGGACACGACACTATTAATTAGAATACAAAAGTTCAAAATTGAAAATAATATTTTGGTATGTGATTAGTTAATATTTATCTTGGAGTTAAGAGATGATAGTATCTCTGAGCCGAATGTCACGACCTGGCCTCCAGATCTCTGATCCAGCGGATCCAGACGTATATGTATGTATGATGAGATCACAATTACAATATTCAGTTAGATTTCTAATTATATAATCCTAAAAGATATATATTGTTACAAATGATTTTATCATATAATACATATAAGTCTAAGACCTCTCTTATTCCTTTCTGATATGAGATTGTGACTTTTACACAGACGGTCACACTAAAGATATTCAGTAATTGATGGAGCATCATGCATTGTAAGAGATAGTTTTTCTCATAAAGAATTTGTGTAACTGATATATGTGGAAACGCTACTTGAAGTTTATTCTAAAGCTCTATAATTATGTTATAACTATATTATTGACAACAAATGAAGAAAAACCAATGATAGTAGTGAGAATTATCTAAGACATTCCCAAAACTCATGTTTGATAGTAGACACAAAAATCCCATATTGCTTAGTAGAAATAGGAGGAGAAGGGATAATACATTAACATAACCAAGAAGTAGAGTAATTTTTGTATGTCATGTCGTGTAATTTTGAGTTTATAATTTCAAAAGAAAGTTGAGAGTCATTGATTACAACTAAAGAGTTTTCAGATTCGTGAATAACATTACTAGATGAAGTCATAAGAAAAAAAAATTATGGATCAATCCGCTACCATAACAGATTTGTAGAAGAATGATTGGGGTGTGGCTGTGTATATATATATATATGGTTACGTATTTTCCATTAGAATGTTATGTATGTGGTGGATATATTGGTTAGTGATTTTTTGGGACTGACTAATTAGGTGTTATTTATTTAGAATAAATTAATTAGATAAACCACACTATATTTTATTAGACTTAGATTGTTAGGTATTATAGGACTAGGCTTATTAGTTCGTTTATTAGAAGACTATTACAATTAATTTAGTTAGGCCTAATGTTAAATAAATTAAATAACCAGCTTAAACCCAATTAAAATACTGATTAAAAAATGTCTAAATCTAGCCCATTAATAAACAGCCACCAGCCCCTTTTCTCCCTTGACTCTCATTGGCTCTAGAGGTGATATCAATTGGTCTTTTATAATAAATTTCTTTAGAATCTAACAGGTCTGATATATGTATAAATATGCTTAGGTATTGAAAAGAAGTAAGGAAAAACCTAAACCTATTCTTCTGTTTTTGTTCGAGAACTTCCAGGTAGTGTTCTATGGCTTCTCTTTAATTTCCTTTCCTCAAGAATTATTCTAATAGGTCCATTTTTATATTTAGAACATGATCCCATAGGTTATTAGTTGATTAAAATTTATTTTCAGGACAAATGAATCATATTTTGGCAAGCACCATCACAAAGGGGTGGTTGACACCTGATTATTTTGTTTATAGGCATGACTTTGATAACTGATAATAAAAACAAAGAATGAGTTAAAAAAAATATTCCCTAGGTTTTCAGATGAATTAAAAAAATTAAAAATCTAAAGTTTGATGCTGCCACAAAAACACTTTAATATGGATTAGGTGCGGCAACAACATGTATTTGTATAGCTGATTGTGTTTAATTTAATTTTAGAGTAGCATTATGAGATTAAGTATATAACATTATGAGATTAATTTAATTTAATATCAAAAGCCTAAAAGCTTAATAGCTCGACTACCCAACTCACTTCGCAGGCATTTAGCCTGCAGCCATGAGTGGTATGGTACAGCATCCACCTCTGGTGGGGACCACTACCAACAGTACACTTTCCATACCTCGCAGTTTTCCCGAATCGAACCCGGTACCTTGAGTTAAGGGAACGTAATATGTTGTAGATCACTGCGCCAACACCTCGTTGGTGTGATTGGTCAATATTGAATCTTGTTCTTTTGTTGTTTGTCGAGTTTGCCTCCTTATGAGAGGGGATGAATTTGCTTGATATATTCCTATCTAGAAGTGAGAGAATGTTTTTAAAAACAAACGATGAAAAATATAATCATACACAGGGTTGTAGTGAGGTCTTTGCAATGGAAGACAACACAATACTTAAGAAAGGAATAAAGGAGATTTGTCATCCTATTTGTATTGAGTTTTTTTTAAAAAAATAGAAGAAGGTTTGGCTAGAAAGTATACACACTTGAATGAGTGTGTTGACAAGTAAATGATTGTCTCATCAACAGAATTACTTGTTGGACTACGTTAGGTAAGTTTTCCTTATTTTCGATAAATCAAAAAGATATCAAAGAGATACTACTAATGGAGTTATACCCTCTACAAATATGTAGTGTGAGATCTGGCATATGCTTTTATATCCCTCCTAGTTGTGAAAGAGCTTTCAAAGTAGTATAAAGTTCAGAAACAATCTCCATGGCAATATGTCACAGTCTCGTACCTTGGATTTTGATAAATATATCTTTGAAAATTAATTTTTTTGCTTGATTTCATTTTTCTCTGTTTGATAGAACTAGTAGTCCATTTCAATGAGTACTATGGATTTTTCTCATGTGAGACCCCAATCCTTCGTAGTGTAGATGTCCGGAAAGTCCAGGAGCCGATGTAATTGAAATAACTATTTTGTCCCTGAAAAAATATATGCGTGATGACCTAAAATGGTTGCCGCCAGATATTTCCTATTTTAATTCCGATATTTTTATATTAATTATCCTTAATTTCCCTTATTATTCAAGGTATTAGATAATTCCTTCTTTTAATAGAATTATCCTTTTAAATAGAACTATCCTTCTAATAGAATTATCCTTTAATTATCCTTTTAAGCTTAAAAGTAGAAAATTATCTCTTAGCTAAACCTCCTTAGACACCTATAAAAGAATGGTCAATCTACCCTACCTAAACATATCAAAACCCACCTGGATATTTCGAAATTTATCCCCTTTCCTTCCTCTCAATTTCCAATTTTTGCCTAAACTCTAACCGAAATTTCTTGATCTTCATCTTAGTATAACTCTCTCATTCTTCATCAGATTTCTACAAATAATAGCTTGTTGGAAAGCTCTTTTTATCCTCTATCTAGCTATCTGGTAATCATAAGGTTAGTTCTTCCCTGTAGAAATTAAAGTGGTAATTCGTCGATTTTGTGTAAGAAATTCCTTAATCTTAATCCTAGTATAACTCTCTCATCCTTTGTCAGATTTCTGAAAAAAATAGCTTGTTAGAAAGCTATTTACATCCTCTATCTAGCTATCTTGGGTTGGTCATCAGAAGGTTAGTTCTTATCTATCGAAATTCAAGTCGTATTTTGTCTGTTTTGGTGCCAAGATTGTGTGATTCTTCCTTCAATTGATTTCTGTTGTTATTCCTTTTGTTCATATGATTGTTTGGCATCCATTAATGTTCTAAAATCATGAATTCATTATTTGAATCTTCTCTATATATGAAATCGACATGCCATATCCTTTTCCCTATTGTTGTCGATTTTAATCAATTGACTTGTCTATTGGTTTCAGATCTTGTTCCTTTTAATTTTTTGAGTAATTGGCACCTATTCCTTTCTTAATTTCATAAAATTGCAACCCCTAACCTCTTTAATGTTGAAATCGCACATACCCTATTAAACCCTAAGGTGTTACCGAAATTTGTATGATGAATTAGGGTGAATAATTAGGTTATTTCTTGCTGAGTTTTTGGCCATCACATCACGCATTCTAGGGAAGGATATTGCTGCATCTGGATTGCTGGATTTTGGTAGGTTAATTGGTAAGGATTACCAATGGATTTGGTTTTTAATTATCTTGTGGCTTAGTATTGTGTGGTCTTTGTCTTGTGATTGTTTAGGAGATTCTGATCTTATTAGAAAGGCAGAGGATTGTATCTGATTTAGACTCGTGAGAGGTAGGATCTATGCCTCATCGGTTCCTTTGGTTACCCTATTGTTTGATTGTTTGAATATGATTGAATTCGATTGCCTATCTTGGTTATATACTCGCAAAATGTGTGATTATGATAATAGGGAATCTCGAAAGTTAAGAGGACAATAGGTTGCCTAATTTGATTATGACTTTGAGGATTAATCTTTGATTTGTATTGTGATATGGTTGAGGATTCTTTATTGTGATTTGTGTATGCGTGTATATGCCTTGTTTGTTCTTTTTTTGAAGGATCCTTTTGTCGCTGGCCATGCGAGGTAAGTATTGTTGCTCCTAGGGAGAGGAGAGATGCCTAACTAACCGGGAGGTTTATGGGTGGTTATTCCCAGCAAGAGCTTGCTGGATACTCTTGTAGGCCGGTTCAAGATCGAACGTCAGGATGCCTTGTAGGCCAATTCGAGTCTGGACGTCAAGATGCCCTATAGGCCAGTTCGAGTCTGGACGTTAGGATGTCTTGTTTTGAGTGGCAGGATGACTTGTATGCGCAGCTGCAAGAGTGCTCCTAGGCCAGTTCAAGTCTGGATGTCGAAGACAACTAAAAGGCTTGCTGTAATATTGATTGTCTAACCATTTCACCCTTTTTGCAGCATAGCCTTGGACAACATAGGCAGATAAGGACAAACCTTGGTTTTCAAAATCAGATTAGGTTATAGGCTGCCTGTGTGCTTCTGAATAAGAAATGTTTTCAGTCTTTTCCCTTGTTTTCTACCAAATTCGGCCTACCCTCATATTGTGTATGATTGTGATGATTTTGGCCCCTATTATGTGTGATTGATGCTTGCTGCTTTAATTGGATATTTTAGCTGGTTTTAGGTGTTGATCTTTTGGTTTTTGGGAGATATTTGATTGGGAATCCCTAGGACTTATAATGCTGTGACCCTAAGATTCTTGTAATCTCATCCATTCTTTTCTCCCCTTTTGCAGGCTTAGGTGTGTGCTTTGTTGCTGGTACAAAATGTGTGAGATCAAGACTGCACGGCTGGACGAATTTGCATTTAATTTATTCCCTTTTCCTATTGAATGTGCATGCCATGTCTTTTAACTTCTGTGGATTTACATTCTGGCTTTCCAATCCCTTTTTCTCTTTTTGTTGCTTTCGAAATATACATGATACTATTGGTTGATATTTTGAGATTCCTATGGAACTTGTGTGTTATGTTTCCACTTGTTTTCAGTATTAATGTAAGTCTTTCGCTGATGTTTTCTTTCATTCTGTATAAGCCAGAAATTCATTAATGTATAAACATGCTGCAACCTTTAAATAACATATGAATCAACCAATAAATTTGTAATTAGTAAGACTTGAGCCTTGTGAAATTCAAATAGGACCTTGCGAGGGCTTATTTGGATTTTACGACGGTAAGGATCCTAATAAGTTGGATTTGGGTCCTTACAACTCACCCCTTCATCTTTTTGGTTATCGAGCATGCAACTCAAGATAGAGCAGCTTAAGGTGATTATGTGAGGATTAGTTGGGTATCAGCATTCCATCACTTCATGAGTTTTCTTGCTGAATTGTTTATTACTTATCATATTATTACTCTATTTTAAAAACTTAGTTTGGATACTTAATGTATTTTGGGATTTTGTTTACTAGATTTTAATTGAAAAAACAATATAAATAATTGAGGTATTGCTTGATGAATGTGTTGTTCTGAAACATGAGAATCAAACGCCTCCAGATTGAGATTATAGTAATATATTATATAATAAAGTCTTTTGTTGTTGTAAAAGAAAATGATATTTTTTGTTGTATTTTATTAAACTGATCATGCTTAAGAGCGATTTAAATGGTTTAAATAGGGATAAACCTAGTACGATTTTGAATAACTTATTTTATAGGGTTATTGGGAACATACAGTGGACGTTGATGGCTCGGTTTTGGAGTATGGGTTAACATATTTAAGGTGATAGCAAAAATGTGGTTAAAGTGGTCTTTGGTTTTAAAATATTTTAGATGTGTAGTGTGTATGAATTTGTTTTCTGACTTGAAATTTGCTTTACAAACATGGCCAATGATGCATGTATCCATTCGGATGAGTGAGAATGTAATAGAATATTGATTTAGCATGGTAATTAGGAGTTAGGAGAGTTTTTAAGTTTCTAATAAGAGATATGTGTAGGAAGATAGAAAATGTCGCTCAAGAGAGTTATCGTAATTGCTTATACCAGAAAGGAATACTCCCCATCAGCCTACTAGACTAACCAGACATAAACCTATACCAGAGATACCACCAATCCAGGAACTGGAGGTACTTAATGAACAAAATCAGGAAGTGCCTGAAGAGTCGAACGTTATACCAGTTGGAGAAGAGCAACAAAGGCATGATAATATGGTTGATCCAAATGTGCAATAAGATCCCCTGGTTGAAGCATTTCAAGTGTTTATGGAAATGTGAAACATGATGAAAGTAGTGGTTGAACCGAATACTATAGGGATGCAGAAATGTGCAACTAGAATGAAGTTATAGCACCACTAGCACTAGTACACACCGACAGGACTGGTACTCTTCCAGTTTAGGTTTTAAAATTGTCGAAAGAAGCCAAATAGTTGGGTTGTGGGAGCTATACAGGTTCGGGAGGAGTTTGTGTCAGATCTGCAACTGACTAGTAAACCCCTCCCGGTGAGTTTATTTCTTCCCCTTCCCATTTTTATTTTTTTTTATTTTTTTTATTTTTCTTCCCATTTCTTCAATTACCTCTAGTATCAAAACCAACCGTTCGATTTTCAAACTGTTTGTACCATTGCATTCCTCTCAACGTCACAATCAACCTGCCGTTAGTTTCACCTTCATCGGACCACGGACGCGCCCAGATCGGAGCCCGGAAGTTCCGAAATTCTTACCGGAAAATCTTAGATCCCGGCCGATTGGAGGTGAGTCTTGAAATTTGGTTTTTGGATTTGTATTCCTGATGTTTGTAGCTTCGTGTTGATGTAAAAATTTTTGGTTTTGGATGAAGTAGGAGTTTTCCGGCCACCGCCGGCGACTGTTAACCGGCGACACTGTTCACCGTTGACCGTTGACTTTGACCAAAAAGTCAAACCTTCCCCGTTAGGTAATTTCGACGTTCTGAACGTGATAGCGTGATCGGTTTTTCCATTTGATGTGTCGTTATTGAGTTATAGTCATTTGAAGGTTAATATCCGTATGTTGAGTCTAACCGTAATGTTGTGTTCTTAGGAAGGGCGAGTGTTGAGGACAAAGGCAAGAGTATCGTTTCCTCTTCTTCAGCCCGTAAGGTAGGGTCTTTACCGTATGTGTTCAATCATAAGTATCCGTACCTTGGTTTTAAATTGAATCGTTGTATAATCCATCGGAGTCCATCCGATGGATCCATGTCCAAGTTACCTTGTCCTTTACCGTATGTTCTTGTAAGGTAGGGTCCTTACCGTATGTGGTTCATTAGTATTTCCTTGTTGTAAAATCCGTTTTACCTTGGTTTTGATTGATTCGTTGTATGTCCATCGGAGCCCATCCGATTGGTCCATTGTTCAAATTTCATTGCTCTCTTCCGTAGGTAGCTGTAAAGTATTATAATGTAGGGTCTTTACCGTATTTGTCTCATATTAAGTATTCTTCGATTTTAAATCCGTACTTTGGTCATTGAATTGTTGTGTAATCCATCGAAGCCCATCCGATGGATCCATTGTCCAAATTACATTGACTTTTCCGTATGTACCCGTAATGTATCATAATGTATCTCTAAATTTCATGTGATCACTCAAAGTCCATTTGATTGATTTGTTGAGTAAATTGGGCTGATTCTGTATCATTGCCCGTAAAGTAATAAAAAGGTTGTAATCAAAGGTTTCTGTAACGATATATGATAATATATCGTATTATTGAGTATGAATTGTAAAGTATGGTATTTCAGTGTTATTGAAAGTTAAACCAGTTTGTGTTTTGTAAAGTATGTAAGTTTTCATGTTACTCGTACTTGTGTTCCGTTTGGCCAAACGTGGTGAGTGCTCGGTCTCTGAGAGTAAGCGGAGAGACACTCATCTGTTGGGAGGCGTATGGTTGGAGTATGGTTACTGTATGGTTACTGTATGTTCTCTGCTTCGCAGGATGATCTGAAAGGGACTAGTTGATCTTTTCCGTATAAAGTTTTGTTAATCAATCTAGTCTCGGACAACACTGGTAGAAGGGGCTATGTATGTAATTGTTTTAAAAGTATATGTATAAAACCTGCCAGTGGGCTTCCGGTTTCCCTTTAGCGGGGGTTACTCGGGAAGTGATTTCCAGTCCGCCCATGTTTTTACTATTGACCCTGTTGAGTTCTTTGTTGAAAGCAAAAGTACATTTTCGAGGCCAGTAAGTAAACGTTTTGTAAAGTAAACAGAAAGTACATGTTGGGTCCAGTAAGTAATGTTTGTAAAGTAAATAGTAAAGTTTAAGTTTTGAGAAATTACAAATTCAGTAATATCCTAAGAAATTCCTTGTTGTTTCCTCTCATCCGATAAGTTCTTTGTTGTCCCTCTTCTTTGAAAAGTCTGCTTTGTTGTCCCCTACTGAGATTCTCGAAAATCTCACCCCCTTCGTGTTTGTTTTTTTCCCTCCCAGGACTAGATCGTGGTCAGTAGCTGTTTTCAGTGTGAGCGTCGGGACTTCTCGCTGGGACTATTGCATCTGCACATGTATGTTTTATTGGCACACTGTTGAATATTTATTGTTTGGATTTTTAGTTTCGTTTTCAGATACTTGGGGCTTGTGAGTTATGGTTTCACTTGTTGTATTGTGTTATTGAAATAAGACTTCCGCTGTTTTAAATGTTCTCCGTAATTTATTGTGCCACGTATTTAGTACTTATCAGTCATGCTGTAATTTGTAAATATTTTAAATTTTATTTTTTGGAATTTACGTTTGAAAAGTCAAATAGCCTTGTGGAGTTCGGATTGGTCCACGTGTCGGGCTTCTCCGGGCTTCACGGCGGTAAGGGCCCGCTTTCCGGGTTTGGGTCCTTACAGGAGTGGTAGCGGAGCCCCAGGTTTTTATTTTTACAAACAAAGTTTCGAAAGTGTTTTCATAATATTTTCCAAGTATGATTTCCAACTCACTACACTGCACGTGCATAGTCCAGCATTGTATCGTATTAATTGTCCCCTTTAGTCTTTAGACTAATTAGGATGTCCTTATCAGTTAGGCATATTTCGAGATCTGACCGTCGACCGAGTCGTTCCGTAGTACAGTATTCCCCGAGGTCGTCTCATTTACGAGGCGATAGTCACACACCTTCCCAGTCACAGTCGATAACTTCCAGTCAGAGTATAGGTAGACTCATGTCGTGGTGCGACAGATGTCAGAGACGTCGCATTCCGCCGTGTCCATAGAGCAGACAGTGTTACAACTGCTCCGAGTTTGGTCATATGGCGAGGGACTGCCCGAAGTCGAGATCACAGTCCTTTAGTGCTTCGAGACCTGGTGGCAGTCGCATACCTTCTCAAAGTTCTATCAGGCCACCGTCTAGAGCACCAGGCAGACCTTCTGGTAGTCAGACACAGGGTCAGCAGTCCAGTCAGCCAGCACAGACGAGACAGACCCGCCTCTTTGCTTTGACTGATGCTGAGGCCTGTGCTAGCCCCGATGTGGTGACAGGTACTATTACTGTATTTTCTGTTCTTGCTCGAGTTTTGTTAGATCCAGGAGCAAATAGATCTTTTGTCGGTCCTAGAATTTCAACTAGTGCAGATTTCCCGTTGTCCCCGTTGACTCCACCTATTGAGGTTATGACCCCATTAGGTGAGCTTTTGACATGCAGTCAGGTGTATATAGGTTGTGTTCTGAGGTTGAGTACAGTTGTGTTAGAGGCAGATTTGATTCCACTTGACATCCGGGAATTTGATGTTATATTGGGTATGGATTGCTTAGCCCGGTATCGTGCCCGAATGGAGTGTTTCACCAAGCGAGTTTGGTTTACTCTACCCGATAGTTCGGAGTACTGTTTCGAGGGAGATAGGCGTATTGTGCCTACTTGTATGATCTCGTGGCTTAGTGCAAAGAAGATGATCAGCAAGGAATGTACAGCATTCCTAGCACATGTGAGGGACACCTCAGCCGAGTCACTAGAGCTGAGTCAGGTCCCGATTGCTAGTGAGTTTCCTGATGTATTCCCAGATGATATAGTCGGGTTACCGCCGGAGAGAGAGGTGGAGTTCGGGATCGAGCTGATGCCCGGAACAAACCCGATATCCATTCCGCCGTACCGAATGGCTCCGGCAGAGATGAAGGAATTGAAGACACAGTTGGAGGATTTAGTGGATCGTGGATTCATTAGACCCAGTGTATCACCGTGGGGAGCGCCGGTATTGTTCGTAAAGAAGAAGGATGGTTCACTACGGTTGTGCATTGATTACCGGCAGTTGAACCGTGTTACCGTGAAGAACAAGTACCCATTGCCCTGAATAGATGATTTGTTCGATCAGTTGCAGGGGGCGTCGGTATTCTCAAAGATTGATTTGAGATCGGGTTATCATCAGTTGCGAGTCCGTGAGTCGGATGTTCCGAAGACAGCTTTCAGGTCTCGGTACGGACACTACGAGTTCCTGGTCATGCCCTTCGGGTTGACGAATGCACCTGCCGTCTTCATGGATCTGATGAACCGAGTATTCCGGGAGTATCTTGATCGGTTCGTAATTGTGTTCATTGATGACATCCTCATTTATTCAAAGTCAGAGGAGGAGCATTCTGAGCATTTGAGGATGGTATTGGAGATACTTAGAGCTCGGCAGTTATACGCCAAGTTCTCCAAGTGTGAGTTCTGGTTGCGAGAAGTCGGTTTCTTGGGACATGTTGTGTCGGCTAGAGGAGTATTGGTGGATCCCAAGAAGATTGAGGCTGTTGTATCATGGGAACCTCCCCGTAATGTGCCTGAGATACGAAGTTTTCTGGGTTTAGCCGGTTATTACAGACGGTTTGTGGAGAACTTCTCGAGGTTAGCAGGACCGTTGACCCGGTTGACACGCAAGGGCGAACCGTTTGTGTGGTCCGAGAAGTGTCAGCATAGTTTTGAGGAGTTGAAGTCCAGATTGGTTTCCGCTCCTGTTCTCACTTTACCAGTCAGCGGTAAGGAGTATGTGGTGTATAGTGATGCATCAAAGCATGGTTTGGGGTGTGTACTTATGCAGGATGGGAAGGTAGTCGCCTACGCCTCTCGACAGTTGAGGCCACATGAATGCAACTACCCGACCCATGATTTAGAGTTAGCAGCTGTGGTGTTTGCATTGAAGATTTGGCGCCACTATCTGTATGGCGAGACTTGCAGAGTCTTTACAGACCATAAGAGTCTCAAGTATCTCTTAACCCAAAAGGAGCTTAACTTGAGACAAAGGAGATGGCTTGAGTTGATAAAGGATTACGATCTTGTAATCGATTATCATCCCGGGAAAGCCAATGTGGTTGCCGATGCCTTGAGTAGGAAGACTTCATCTTCCTTGGCTTACGTTCGGGCAGAATACATGCCAATGCTGATGTGCTTGAGGACAAACCGTGTCCAGCTTGACAGTGATGGTTCTGGAGCGTTGTTAGCACAGATTGTTGCCAGACCTACTTTACTTGAGGAAATTCGAGTCAAGCAGTTAGAGGATCCAGAGTTGGTTCAGTTGAGACAGCAGCTGGATAGTGTTACTAGTGGTGATACGGTCAGTGAGTATAGGGTTCGAGATGATGGTATTCTGACTTTCCGAGGCCGAGTTTGTGTTCCCCAAGATGAGGAACTACGCCAGTTGATTTTGACTGAGGCGCACAGTTCTACGTTCTCGATTCATCCCGGTAGTACCAAGATGTATCGAGATTTAAGGGAACATTACTGGTGGTCGGGGATGAAGAGACACATTGCGGAGTTTGTTGCCCATTGCCTCGTATGCCAACAAGTCAAGGCCGAGCACCAGAAACCCGCAGGTATGTTGCAGTCGCTTCCCATTCCAGAGTGGAAGTGGGAGCATATCACGATGGACTTCGTCGTGGGTCTACCGAAGACTCAGCGAGGTTTTGATGCAGTGTGGGTGATTGTGGACAGATTGACCAAGTCTGCCCATTTCCTCCCTGTACGAGTCTCCGATACACCGGAGAAGTTGGCTCATCGGTATATTGATGAGATCGTCAGACTTCATGGAGTTCCAGTCTCTATTGTTTCAGATCGAGACCCGAGATTTACTTCTCGTTTCTGGGGAAAGTTTCAGGGTGCTTTGGGTACCCGTCTGAACTTCAGTACGGCTTTCCATCCCCAAACAGATGGTCAGTCCGAGAGGACAATACAGACGTTGGAAGATATGTTACGAGCGTGTGCGCTCGATAGACATACTACGTGGGATAGATGCCTTCCGTTGGCAGAATTCGCCTACAACAACAGTTTCCAGGTTAGTATCGGGATGGCACCGTACGAGGCGTTGTATGGTAGACGTTGTCGGACACCGATATGTTGGGATGAGGTAGGCGAGAGACGTCTAGACAGTCCCGAGTTGATAGATCAGGCGACAGAACAGTTGACTTTGATCAGACAGTGTTTGCAGACAGCGAAGTTATGCAAACAACCGACGTCGTGACTTTGAGTTTCAGGGTGGTGACAAAGTATTCCTGAAGATTGCACCATGGAAATGAGTACTTCGGTTCCAACAGCGAGGCAAATTAGCGCCGTGTTTTATTGAACTGTATGAGATCACTGAGCGGGTTGGATCAGTGGCATACCGTCTTGCTTTGCCACCGTCCTTGGAAAGGATCCAAAGTGTCTTCCATATTTCCATGCTACAGAAGTACGTTCGGGATTCGTCACATGTGTTGGATGCACCGCCGGTAGAGGTTGCCAGTGACTTGTCGTTTCCAGTTCAGCCAGTGACTATTGTTGACGAGTCGATTAGGCAGCTTCGCAGTCGTCTAGTACCTATGGTTCGAGTTTCTTGGCGTAGTGGTAGTTCCGAGGAGCTCTCTTGGGAGACTGAGGAATCTATGCGGGAACGTTACCCTTATCTCTTCCAGTAGTACGGTACGTAAATTTCGGGGACGAAATTTTTGTAAGGGGGGTAGGTTGTGAGATCTGCAACTGACTAGTAAACCCCTCCCGGTGAGTTTATTTCTTCCCCCTCCCATTTTTATTTTTTTTTATTTTTATTTTTCTTCCCATTTCTTCAATTACCTCTAGTATCAAAACCAACCGTTCGATTTTCAAATTGTTTATACCATTGTGTTCCTCTCAGCGTCACGATCAACCTGCCGTTAGTTTCACCTTTATCGGACCACGGACGCTCCCAGATCGGAGCCCGGAAGTTCCGAAATTCTTACCGGAAAATCTTAGATCCCGGCCGATTGGAGGTGAGTCTTGAAATTTGGTTTTTGGATTTGTATTCCTGATGTTTGTAGCTTCGTGTTGATGTAAAAATTTTTGGTTTTGGATGAAGTAGGAGTTTTCCGGCCACCGCCGGCGACTGTTAACCGGCGACACTGTTCACCGTTGACCGTTGACTTTGACCAAAAAGTCAAACCTTCCCCGTTAGGTAATTTCGACGTTCTGAACGTGATAGCGTGATCGGTTTTTCCATTTGATGTGTCGTTATTGAGTTATAGTCATTTGAAGGTTAATATCCGTATGTTGAGTCTAACCGTAATGTTGTGTTCTTAGGAAGGGCGAGTGTTGAGGACAAAGGCAAGAGTATCGTTTCCTCTTCTTCAGCCCGTAAGGTAGGGTCTTTACCGTATGTGTTCAATCATAAGTATCCGTACCTTGGTTTTAAATTGAATCGTTGTATAATCCATCGGAGTCCATCCGATGGATCCATGTCCAAGTTACCTTGTCCTTTACCGTATGTTCTTGTAAGGTAGGGTCCTTACCGTATGTGGTTCATTAGTATTTCCTTGTTGTAAAATCCGTTTTACCTTGGTTTTGATTGATTCGTTGTATGTCCATCGGAGCCCATCCGATTGGTCCATTGTTCAAATTTCATTGCTCTCTTCCGTAGGTAGCTGTAAAGTATTATAATGTAGGGTCTTTACCGTATTTGTCTCATATTAAGTATTCTTCGATTTTAAATCCGTACTTTGGTCATTGAATTGTTGTGTAATCCATCGTAGCCCATCCGATGGATCCATTGTCCAAATTACATTGACTTTTCCGTATGTACCCGTAATGTATCATAATGTATCTCTAAATTTCATGTGATCACTCAAAGTCCATTTGATTGATTTGTTGAGTAAATTGGGCTGATTCTGTATCATTGCCCGTAAAGTAATAAAAAGGTTGTAATCAAAGGTTTCTGTAACGATATATGATAATATATCGTATTATTGAGTATGAATTGTAAAGTATGGTATTTCAGTGTTATTGAAAGTTAAACCAGTTTGTGTTTTGTAAAGTATGTAAGTTTTCATGTTACTCGTACTTGTGTTCCGTTTGGCCAAACGTGGTGAGTGCTCGGTCTCTGAGAGTAAGCGGAGAGACACTCATCTGTTGGGAGGCGTATGGTTGGAGTATGGTTACTGTATGGTTACTGTATGTTCCCTGCTTCGCAGGATGATCTGAAAGGGACTAGTTGATCTTTTCCGTATAAAGTTTTGTTAATCAATCTAGTCTCGGACAACACTGGTAGAAGGGGCTATGTATGTAATTGTTTTAAAAGTATATGTATAAAACCTGCCAGTGGGCTTCCGGTTTCCCTTTAGCGGGGGTTACTCGGGAAGTGATTTCCAGTCCGCCCATGTTTTTACTATTGACCCTGTTGAGTTCTTTGTTGAAAGCAAAAGTACATTTTCGAGGCCAGTAAGTAAACGTTTTGTAAAGTAAACAGAAAGTACATGTTGGGTCCAGTAAGTAATGTTTGTAAAGTAAATAGTAAAGTTTAAGTTTTGAGAAATTACAAATTCAGTAATATCCTAAGAAATTCCTTGTTGTTTCCTCTCATCCGATAAGTTCTTTGTTGTCCCTCTTCTTTGAAAAGTCTGCTTTGTTGTCCCCTACTGAGATTCTCGAAAATCTCACCCCCTTCGTGTTTGTTTTTTCCCTCCCAGGACTAGATCGTGGTCAGTAGCTGTTTTCAGTGTGAGCGTCGGGACTTCTCGCTGGGACTATTGCATCTGCACATGTATGTTTTATTGGCACACTGTTGAATATTTATTGTTTGGATTTTTAGTTTCGTTTTCAGATACTTGGGGCTTGTGAGTTATGGTTTCACTTGTTGTATTGTGTTATTGAAATAAGACTTCCGCTGTTTTAAATGTTCTCCGTTAATTTATTGTGCCACGTATTTAGTACTTATCAACCATGCTGTAATTTGTAAATATTTTAAATTTTATTTTTTGGAATTTACGTTTGAAAAGTCAAATAGCCTTGTGGAGTTCGGATTGGTCCACGTGTCGGGCTTCTCCGGGCTTCACGGCGGTAAGGGCCCGCTTTCCGGGTTTGGGTCCTTACAGTTTGCATTGGTAAAAACTTGGTTGGACAAGATTCCGAGGACAACTGAGGACTTGTCAATATTAGAAAGAAACATAGTTGTGCTAGCAACCAAGTTATTGGAGAAGGATGCCAAGACTTGGTGTGAGAGCATTTGAAAAAGATATGATGGACTACTTAGGACGAAAATGAAAGTGGTATTAGGATGGGAAGCACCAAAGAACATGATTGAGATTTAAAGTTTCCTTAGTAGGCTACTCTTGGAGATTTATAGAGAAAATTTTACCGTTAGCTGATTCATTGACTAAATTAATGGGGAAGGAGAATCATTCGTGTGGAATGAGAAGTGCAAAGAGAATTTCACAGAACTAAAGAAGAAATTGGAATTAGCACTGATAATAAAACTCCCCGTGAGTGGAAAAGGCTATGTGGTGTTCAATGACCATCACACACGAGACTTGAATGAGTGTTGATTGAATTCTGCTTTGAATTCTTCACAAGTAGGTGGTCAATTATATCTTCCTTGGATGCTCCCCACTCAACATCCTTCTCTAATAACCTAGTTGCTAGCACATTTGTGTCTCTCTCTAATATTGTCATATCCTCAATTGTCCACTAAATATTGTCCATCCAAGTCTTTGCTAATACAACTCCTCTCAAGTCTATACAGCTCATATAACCCAACTTCCTGGATTCTTTCAGCAATTTCAAAACCTAAACTATTAAGAGTACCAGCCCTGTCGGTGCATATTGGTGCTAGTGATGCTATCACTTTATTTTGAATTGCAAGTTGCACTTTTGTTTGCACATTCTACACTCTTGGAGTGTTCAATTCAGCCACTCCCTTCATCACATTCCACATTTCCATCAATGCTTGTAGTGCTTCAATTGAGAAATCTTCTTACACATTCAAATTAACCATATTATCATACATTGACTGCTCTTGTCCAATAGGTACAATGTTCGACTCTTTTGGCACTTCTTGATTCTGTCAATTTGCCACCAATAGTTCCTGTATTGGTGATATTTTTGACACAAATTCTTGTCCGTTTAGTCTAGTAGGCTGATGGGGAGTAGTCCTTCAGGCATAAGTAATCATGGTAACTCTTTTGGATAATATTTTCAAACTTCCTGCACACAGTTCATGTTTGAAACTTAAGAACGTTCTTAACTTTTAACTACCATGCTAAACCAATACTCTAATGCACTTTCACTCATCGGCATATGCATCATCAACTGTGTTTGCAATGCAAAACTCAAGTCAGAAATACGTTCATACACAATACACATAAAAAATATTTGAAAATTGAAGATCATTTTAACCTTGCTTCGATACTACCTTAGATGTAATGATTCGTACCCCAAAACCGAACAGCCAACATCTGCCTTAAAATTAAGCTATTTGAAATCGTACAAGATTTATCCTTATTTTATTCATTTGAACCATTCCTCAGTATGGTCCGTTTACTAAAATACAGCAAAAAACATTCTTATTTTTTACAAAAGCGATAGATTTTCTTATATAATATCTTACCATGATTAAAAAATCTGGAGTTCGATTCTTATATTTCAAAACAATGCACATCCATCAAATAATATCTCAATTATTCATATTATTTTTTAGTCATAATCTGGTAAATCAAATCCCAAAATGGATCAATTATCCAAAACAAATTTCCAAAATAAAGAGTAATAATATGATAAGTAGTAAAGAATTTTGCGAGCAATCTCAAGAAGTGATAGATTGCAACGGTCGCCTAGCCAATCCTCACTCAATCACCTTATACTATTCTATCCACACCTACATGCTCGATACCTGATTGGGCAAAGGGGTGAGTACAATTCTACGATACTCAATGAACTAGGCTACTAGTTTTATCAAACGAGAAAAAATGGAAGCATGCAAAAATATTAATTTTCAAAAATGCATTTATTGAAATCTAAGGTATGACATTGTGGCATATTGCTATGGAGTCTGTTTAAATATTACAAATTTATTAGTTGTATCTCTTTGATATGCTTTTGACTTACTGAAAATAAGAAAAATGATTCCTCTTTGCTAATGTTGTCCCACTGGTGGTTCTATTGATGGGTCGTCACTTACCGGGTAACTTTAAGGTGGCCCTAAAGTATCACCTGGGATTTACATCACCCTCTCACACATTATTTTATGATATCCAGTCACCTACCATTCAGCATCCACTCAACTGGCCTACTGCGATAATATAACTCAAATTTCAGGAGAGTAAATGGTCTTTTTACCCTTCCTGCGTTTTTTTGATAAAGTGAGTTTTGATGTCAGAACACTCTAACAGGGGCTGTATGCGTGAACTATAGGCTGACTTTTAGAGGTTCTCTCTCTTCAAACTAGTGGTCTGAAGGCAGGAAGAAGGAGCTGGTGGTGTTGAAACTAGAAAAAAATTGCAGAGAAGACATATATTCGTTAGAGCTTCACAAATTTGAAGAAGTTGACATTAAAAGCCTCAGAATCTTTCTTAAATATTATAGAGACGTGGATTTCAGGTGTATCATTGTTAGGTAATGTGAAGTAACTATGTTTAATGCTCATTCTTGTATTGTATTTATGAATGAACATGAGTTATAAATGAGTTAGGTGTGAGTAAACGTCTCTGAGTTATGAGGTTTGTTGTATCCCTTGACACTTACTAGAAAAAAATGTTTGTTTCACCTGTTTCATGATATAATGTTTCTTCCATATCTGATGTGCTTTAAACAATGTCGAAACACACTGTGATTTCCAGTGATAATTTTCCCTGTTAGACAGACAAGAGTATAACCTGTGTGTGGGTTCCTCAATCTGTGGTTGACATGTGGGGGACATTCTGTATATCACGTATAGAATGTGCATTGCATTGTGGAATATACTATCGTTTGATAGTTTTAAAACATGGAAGCTCAAAACATGGGGGGGGGGAGTCAGAATGTTGGATTCATAGAGGAAGATTGTCAGAATTTCATATAGCAACGGAGACAAAGTTTAATCGGGTATGGAGATGTGGTTGCTGTTATGGATCATTTTCCGAATATACAGTAACTTCTTATATGCCATGCAACCTGATGACGATGGTAGATTGGTGAATCTTTTTTGGCAGGATGGTATGTCAAAATTACATTATGATGCATTTGGAGATGTGGTGATTTTTGACATTACGTATAGGACTAATAAATATAATATGATTTATGCTCCATTTATTTTCATAAATAGTCATTGGCATAATGTATTCGTTGGATGTGCCTTCTTGAGCGATGATACCCAAATAACCTTTGAATGGTTGTTCGAGTCTTTCCTGAGAGTTATGGGGGGAAGCAACCAATTACTATTTTAACTGACCAGGCACCAGCCATTGTAGCAGCTTGCAGGACTGTGTTCCCTGAATCTAAACATCGTCTTTGTCAATGATACATAGAATGGAATGTAATGAAAAATATTCTGCACTTGTTGTGTGACAAAGACTTCAAAAAAATATTTCATACAATTTTATGGAAAATACGAAATGAAGACACGTTTAAGGAGAGTTAGAAAGATATGATTAGACGGTTTGATCTTGTGGATCAGACATGGCTGCAGAGATTGTACAACTTGAGAGAAAAATGGTCTCCAGCCTTCAACTTAGGACTTTTCTCCATTGACATCAAGTTTACACAACGAAGTGAAAGCGCAAATAATGTCTTCAACAAGATATCCACAAAGTCTATGTTATTGGTGGAATTTGTGAATGCTTATAAATAGAGATTGAGGGCAATGAGGGATGAGGAACTTTTGAATGATTTCAGGGACAGAGGCGAGCCGAAACTGACATTAGAATATAGGATGTTAGCATATACTGGTGACATATACACTCAGTAGATTTCACGAGGAGTTCTTGAAGTTTGTCTCTTTAAAAATATTTCGCAATATCAAGTTTGGAAATTTAACTCTACTCAGAATTGAAGGGGATTATCAGGTCGAAGTTGATGAGGAGCACAAAACATTTGTATGTTCATATAAGAAGTTCACAATCATGGGATTGTTATGCAAGCATTCACTTAGGGTAATACATTCAGTCTATAACATAGACTATGTTCCAGAAAAGTATATCATGAAGAGGTGGACAATGATAGCAAAAAATGGGTTTGGTTCCACCATCACACAAATCAGAGTACTGCCATAATTCACGCACCAACCACTAGCATATTGAGTGGTCTTATGAGGAGAGTATTTGCTGTAATGAGCAGTGCAGTAACTGAAGAAGAATGGACAAAGATGTCATATGATGTTCTGTCGGAACTGGAAAGAAAGTTTAAAACAAGCAATGGGATTGGACATCATAAAGACATCAATGATGTGGGACCTGATACATCTTTACAGACACTTGCTGCTGATGATGAACACTATGAACAAAAACATGTTGGTGATCCAGTTGGGAGATGGCCGAAAGGCCAAAAGAACAAGAAACTGAAGCCCGCTTATGAGAGGAAGAAAAAGGATGGGCAGAAGAAAATTGTACAACTCGATGATTCATCAAGTCAACGAATACAACATCCCCAAATTAGTCCTCTTCCACAAAGCGATGTTATTGAAGCTCTAAACCCAAAACCACCTCAGGGGTTCGTATCAGCCCCTCACAGTGCCATTCACATGTCTTATTGGCAACAGGTTTGGTAGTGGATTTATATATAATGAGATTGAACTAATTACATACTTGAGTTAATGTATTTCATGACATTACAAACTAATTGTTAATTTAATCATATGATACAGATGTTGCATTTTAATCAACAAGCTCACCCTTATGAGTTCATTCCTCATGTTCAGCAGTATGGTTTGCAGCACCGCCAGCATATGCCCGGTCCTCTTCTATAGTGCAACTCTAAACCATTGGTATATCATGTAAGTTACACAGGGTATGTGACCATTGTAATGTCACAACACTTTATGAAAAAACTACATCACGTAAGTTACACATGGTATATGATCATTGTAATGCCACAACACTTTATAATGCGAGGTACATCACGTAAGTTACACAAGGTATGTGACCATATTAATATCACAACACTTTATGATGCGAGGTACATCACATAAGTTACACAGGATATGTGACCATTGTAATGTCACAACACTTTATGATACGAGGTACATCCAATAAGTTACACAGGGTATATGACCATTGTAATGTCACAACACTTTATGATGCAAGGTACATCACGTAAGTTACACAGGGTATGCGACCATTGTAATGTCACAACACTTTATGATGCGAGGTACATCACGTAAGTTACACAGAATATGCGACCATTGTAATGTCACAACACTTTATGATGCGAGGTACATCACGTAAGTTACACAGGGTATGTGACCATTATAATGTCACAACACTTTATAATGCGAGGTACATCACGTAAGTTACACATGATATATCACTATTGTAATGATGGTCCTTCTTAATGGGTAGGCTTGTCAGTGCATGCTCTATAATGACTGTATGCAATTAATATGGGTGTACTGAACACGTTACAAGAAATAAACTGCCAGACCTGGGAAATCGGAAGAATACCCACTACACCGTCACGTATGCCTGGAAGTTAATATAACATATTTTCAAATATTTTGTAATAACTTCCCACTAAATGATAAAAACAACTATATGTGATTTGTTTTAAATGTAAAAGAATTTCACACAAGCTTCACAAGGCCGAAGCCATCCCTCATTCTCATTCATCCATCATGTTGAGAGATTCGTCCTCCTCCCATCAATGGAAGAGATTATGGAAGCCATATGCATCAACCTCACAAAGCAAACAACAACCACCATCTGATAACCCCGACCATGACCCACATTCCAATCCCGATCAACAACCACCGCCCAACCCAATGCAAATTTCCTCTGATGATAGTCTGCCGCACCAAGAAGACGGGCAACAAAAGGAGACAACCTAAGAGGTTAGGCCCGAAGAGGCTTCGCCAAAAGAAGATGAAGTAACAGTATCTGACATTTTAAATATTCGACGGTTTACGAATCCAGAGGAGAAGGCCTATTATCAACGACTACGATCTAGCACGCAAAAAGTTATACCGTACCATCGTATTATGTGGCTAGATATGGAGAAATGCGATCTTGCTGATGAAATGCGAACCTTTCTATGCAATGGAGGCCTTCTTAACATAGCGGAAATCAATGAAAATGCCCAAAGGTTCGTTTTCTATGAGTTTATCAGTACATTCTCTATTAAGAAAACTGATAGTGATGAGGATGAAAAAGATGTTCACTTCAGATTAGGGGGAAAATATTACGACATATCTTATGCAGAATTTAGGACTGTTTGTGGTTTTTGGACTCATGAATTTGTGAATAGAGAGGGTTATGCAGATGTCAGTATTGATTTTGATAAAGAAGCGGTCGTCCAAGATATATAGGCAGAGCTGACAGTCAATGAAGGCGGTGAGGGTACTAGCAGAGTACAAGTACTAGCAGACAACCCAACACGTGCTAGAGGGTCAGCCATAGTGAACCCTTCACTCCGGGTCATCCACAAATGGCTGACTAAATCGATTCATGGGAGGAAGGGGAGTACAAATGCGGTTTCAAGAACTAACTTATTCTGCTTGTAATGTATGAAAAAGCCCATCCCAATCGATGTTGCCTGCTTGTTTGCAAGCCACCTATATGCCATGAAGAATGCTGATCATGGAGGTGCACTCCATGGATTGTCGTACATCACCAGGCTAGCCAAAAACCTAAGTAAAGAAAGATTTTTTGTCAGTGGGTACTATGTGATGGGATGAATTGGGTTGATAGTTCTGGAAAAAATGAGCATCGTGAATAAGGTGACCAAGAAGAAAGGTTTAAAGAAGAATAAGTATAATGTCATTGCCCCGGGCTATACGTTCGTCCAGGAAAATCCAAACATTCTGACTGATTTTGATGAACTGCATTCACCGGTAATAAAGCCAAGAAAAAAAGAGCACACTTCGCAACTTGATACACCACCAAGGGCCAGTACTGGGGGCGACTTCTTGGACTATCTATGTGATCGGATTGATGAATGTCAAGACCGAATGTTGTGGATGCAAAATAATATGGTCGACTTCTTCAACAAGATAAGACACATATCGAGTCAAGATCCATCACGGCCCATTACCACACCTCTAGAGGAAACTTAAAAAGAAACTCAGGATGAAGCTTAGTGTGGTGTTTGTTTATTTTCTATATTTTGAAATGTCCATTGATCTTTTGAAACTTTTAGTATTAATGTCTTTGATTTTGTTGGTGAATGACATTTATCACGGTTAATATTCATTATGTTTGTGATTTTCTTAACAATATAGCGACATCACATGCGGTACACACCCCATATGACATATGTAATGTCCACCATTTGATAGAATCAGACCATATCACATGCGATACACAACACATATGATGCATGTAATATCCACCATTTAATAGAATCGGGCCACATCACATGAGGTACACACCCCATATGACGCATGTAATGTCCATCATTTAATAGAATTGGGCCACATCACATGAGGTACACACCCCATATAATGCATGTAATGTCCACCATTTAATAAAATCGGGCTACATCACATGAGGTACACACCGCATATGACGTATGTAATCTCCACCATTTAATAGAATCAGGACACATCAAATGAGGTACACACCCCATATAATGTATATAATGTCCACCATTTAATAAAATGGGACCACATCACATGAGGTACACATCCCATATGACACATGTAATGTCCACCATTTAATTAAATTGGGACACATCACATGAGGTACTACCCCATATAACGCATGCAATGTTCACCATTTGATAGAATCAGGTCATATCATATAAGGTAGAAGCCCAATATGGCTTATGTAATGTCTAACGTTCAATAGAATCAACTGACATTACATTAGTGATATACCACATGTGATGCATATAATGTGAGTGTTTGTAGAAATAATCATTACAAATGTGCCCAAAATATATATTTGAAAATTGATTCATATATTTTAGAATAGTTCGAACAATATATTTTACAATGCAAAATGCATCCTGTCAATTGATTATCACAAACAACAATTCTATAACAATAACCGTAATCAATAATTTCAAATTTAATACAATCTTATCCCTCATAATACTAATATTAGTAACAATTATATTTTTAATAGATTGTCGAAAATCATTCAGGTTTATTTCAAGTGTTCTAGTACAATCGTTCTCATTCATGGGTTATACACCACTCTTCAAAATGGTGAGCTTCACACCAAAATATTAACTTTCTTTTGTTTGGATCCGATTGACAAATTCTTATCAATGTCCACTCCCCACATTTTTGACACCGTTTATTTTTATAATGTAATAGTGAAGTTTGTTGAGAAGAAGAGCCACTGTTAATAGACAATTGCAAGTAAAAAATAACATATTAGTACATACATGGTGTTGGATACATACACAATGTCCCATATTACATGTATTACACCACACAAACAAACACTAAAATCATAGCACACATGCATTATACAATATGAACAGCGAGACCTAATATCAACATATCCACAAAATCCCTAAAGCAAACTAACAAAGCCTCCAAGGCAAACTCTGTACAAATTACTACCCAGAACCAAATTGTTCAATGCCTTACCAAAATATTGAGCATTCACTTGGTGTGTCCTCCGATCTACAAACTGGGTTTTTTTGGGGATAGAAAAGTGGAGTTGACGAATCTTTAAAGATTCGTGGGGAGCTTGAAGATTGTGTAAAAAATCATGGGTTCTACAAATTGTATAGTGAATCTTGCAGATTGCGTTGAGAATGACCAAATTGTGTGGTAATGTCTGCATGTATTATGTGGTAACTGTCAGGATTGCATCTATATATGAAAACCTAATTTGAAAATCAAATTTGGGACAAAAATTTGATTTTTGAGTGAAGAGCGGGAAGGGTAATAAAACCATCTACTCTCCCAAAATTTGAGTTGTACTATCGCAGCAGGCCAACTAAATGGATGCTGAGTGGTAAGTGACTGGATATTATAAAATAATATGTATAAGAGGGTGGTGTACATCCTACCTTAAAGCTACCGTCACTTACCTATTAACACATCCATTCAAGTGTGTATAATTTTTGGTCAGAGTATTCCACACTTCACCTCTTTGACAGAAAGTATTAAAATCCTCATGCTGAAACCTTAACCAATCACCCTCCCACTGAGATTGATCAACCAAAATCAACCCTAATATATACATAAAAGTCGGAAACCAGCTGAAACAATATAATCTTAACCCTTATTAACACATTATTTAACTTTTGGAGCACTTAATCTCACTAGAAAACCGCACCTAGCCTATCCTAGGAAATGCTTACGACAACATTTGGCTTTCAGACTTAAAAAAAGGATTATCACTTGGAGAGCCAATGAGAGTCACGGCAGCAAAAAGGAGATAAAAAGGCTGGTGGCTTGCGCTTCAGGGGAATTAGGGTGACGAGTGCAAGGAGACCGTATTTAATCAGTGTTTTATTGGGCTTAAACTGGTTATTTAATTTATTTTACATTACACCTAACTAAATTAATTATAACAACCCTCTAATAAATTAATTATAACAGACCTTATTTAATTAATTAAGTTATGGTCCACAAATTAACTAAACAGGCGACATATTAGGAACGCTGAGCGGTGCTGTGCAAGCCTGAATCGATCAAAGTCCATTCTATCGAAAAACCCGCTTGATCGCACACAAATTTTCTTTTTCGTGATCTAACTCAATCTTTTATCTCTCTTTAGCAATAAGAAGTAAGAACCTTGAGGCAAGCTTGAGAGCCACAGGCACGTACAGACTAGTGAACTTAGTTGCTATTGCTTTCAACTCTGTGGGCATCAATCATAACAACAATTCATTCTTATCAGCAAGATTGAGCTTCTATACATCTACCTCCATCTTAAAGAGGAGGTAAAGCCTTTTTAAATCCTGTTCCAGAATTATCTTATATTGTTCAAACAATGTGTTTGGTAACGTTTGCTTTAGTAAGAGAATTTTGGGTTTCACACTGTATGATGGTCAGAATCGGAGCAAGACTGTTGGGTAGGCTTCGAGAATTTCTGCCAATTCTTCAACATTAGCACCATGTTAACCTCCATAACAGAAATCTTATGCGTTCTTATACTTTCTTGATATTGTCAGACCGCAAATCAAATTCTTGTCATGTAATCCTGTCGAATGCAAATAAATAATCAGGTGCAACTTTGTGTACCCAAACTGTATCATGAAGTTCTTCAATGGAGCAGAGAAAGACGCGCAATTTTTCTTATAAGTGTTGAATATCTTGTGTTTGTTAAAATATCTGTCTGGATATGGTGAAACGCGGGACCATGGCGGGCATTAGGACGTAGATGCGTCACCGTGGATGTATGAAAAGGGGATTCCATTGGTCTGGGTGGAAAAAAATTAATTCATTGATTAAAATAATAATTATATTTTTTAAAAATCATGATAATAAATAAATAAATAATAATAATAAATAAATTTGTATTAGTACAGAAATTATCTCATTCATATCAAATTCTATTGTTTAATCTCTCATATTAAAATTTATTATATTATCCGTAGAGTGTTTAGACGAGATGGTTAAAAATATAAAATCCCAAATGAAGAGTGTTTAATATTTAATTATTTTATTTTGATAAATATATTATTTAAGTTTAATAAATTTTTTGATATAATATTTTAAAAGATTTTAAAATGATAAATTTAATAAATATAAAAAATAAAAGCAAAACAAAACCCAACAAGTTGGCGGGAGGATATATAAATAGAAAATACTAAACACTTAAATAGACATGGGAAGCTTACTCCAGAAGAAGATCAATTCAGTACCCCAGGTCGGGGATTGTTAGTGCGAAAACTAGCTATGCTTTGTGGAAGGGAGAGCTTGATCAGATTAGTGGGCAAGCGAAGGCTATTCCTCCCCTGTCGCCAAGCTATACTCTCCCTCCCTATTCCTTCATCCCATCACCAGGTAATTGCTTTGGATTTCCCATTTGCATTTGTTTCTTGTGCTCATTCTGTTTGTACTCCAGGGCGGCTCATTGGATCTTTCCGGAGCCTCCACCGAGGATAG
This sequence comes from Passiflora organensis, assembly GCA_019739055.1. NCBI lineage: Eukaryota > Viridiplantae > Streptophyta > Magnoliopsida > Malpighiales > Passifloraceae > Passiflora > Passiflora organensis. The sequence continues at coordinate 368,726 of JAEPBF010000130.1, read as the reverse complement.
TTCTAGCAAGTTGGAAGATGGCTTAGAAGTGGATTGCCCTGTTTGCGGCTGCAAAATTCGCGCCAAAGACGACTTGATCAACTCTCATTTGGGTATTTTATTTTTTCTTTGTTTTCTTTTAAGAAATAATGTGAATTTTTGATCTGATATTCTATTGTTGCTCTTGGGGTTGTTTGATATTGCTTGATTTCTTTCTCATTTGAACTTGGTGAGATGTTTGCTTATGGAAGTTAGGTTGTTATTTGTGGCTTCTCAGATGCATGCCTGACGAGAGGAACCAAACGAAAATTGACCCAACGCACCCTTTTCCAGCTGAATTTCTGCTCTCGCTTGACTCCTCCAGTTACGTCTGGTGACTTGGAGGAATTGGAAAGCACACAATGTTCTATTCCTAGAATCAATAACCATGATGTTTCAAAAGAAACTGACGGCAATCCCTGCAATTTACCCGTGACTATGGTACCTGATGAGGGAACCAGCGGAGATGGTTCCACTGAGACACCAGCTAATGATGATGGAATCGAGGGTGAGGTTAAACACTCTTCTTCACCACTGCAGAATGAGGTGCCTGTATCTCTGAATGACATATCCGGGGTGACTCTTCAAACTTTCATTGTCGGCCGTAGATATAGTGTTGAAAAGGAGTTAAATGTTGGAGCTACAATTTCTCTTTTGAGGGAGCCAGATAATACTCGAGATTCAAATGCTATCAAGGTTTATTCTCGTACTCCCTTTTCTTTTATTGTGAATCAGTTAGTTGTTAATAACTTTTATAAACATTGCATCACTTTCTGAATCAGGTCCTTTTGGCAGATTCCAAATGTGATAAGATGCTTGGTTACATTCCTCGAGAGTTGGCTCAGTATTTATCTCCTTTAATTGATAACTACTCTTTAATCTTTGAGGTAATCAAGTTTTTCGCTTACAACCTTTTCCTTTATCCCACTTCTATATTAATAGCATGCCATCTTGATTTAATTTATGAGATCGATTTCTATAATCAAGGAATAAAATTACAAAGAAAGCATATTACCTTTTGGTGAATATTCGAAGGCTTCTTTGAGATTGAGGAAGAGAATTGCTTTAGAACATACTAATGTGAAGGGAGAGAGCATTTCTTTTATTTCTTGTTTTTATGTTTTAAAGATTTACACTTGTGCTATATAGTTTCTTTTGTTTTTTTATAATTTGATGCTTCATTTCGTATGCCCATATGATTTCAACTTCATAAGCAACACTGTACATGAAAAGAGAATAAAATATTTCAGATCGTCGATTATGATTCGTTATGATTATTCATTTATCTGGTAATTATATTTCACTGATTCCATTGAGATATTTGTTGAGGTTTCTGACTTGTAGAAATAGCAGTTGAATTTCTTCTTCAAAGTTCTAGCTATATAGGTTTTTTTCTGTTCGCTATATATGTTGCATCTTCAATGGAAGTTTGGTATTTTAGTTTTCTTCATTTGAAAATGGTGAATGCTTTACAACTTATTGTAACTTTTCACCAAAAAATTTGTTGCAGGGGTGTATAATTTCTGTTCCAAATGTTCCTCTTCATGCTGTTCCAGTTCAAGTCATGTGTTCCCAAGTGATGTTGCATGTGTGTGAAGATCAGAAGGAAGCCAAGTTATTCACAAGTTTATGGGAAAATGTTCTTCACGTAGTTGAATCTTCAAAAAATTTTCCTCCTAGTGCAACAAAATATCAACAGAACTTTTGTTTGTTAATACAAGAGGCTTTGAAAAGTAATCCTCATCTCTTCACTGATGGAGAAAAGGATTTATTGGGTATTATCTCCAAAAACTGATACTGAAATCTCTTGTTTAAAGATACTTGACATAGTGAAGAAGAAGCTGAATTATTTTATTCTACAGAATCCTTTATGTCTCTTACAGAAGACAGTCAAAGGCTTTTTATTCGACTTTATACAAGGAAAGGTATTAAATTTTCTTTAACTAATGTGTCAATACCTGCCAACCTGTGGCTAAATCATTAGAGTGACTTACTCTTAAGTATTTTCTTATATCATATTTTGTTCTTTTTTCAGGACCATGGTTCCAGACATCTAATATTTCCTACACAGAAGTCTCAGATTCACAGCAAGCAATCAAAGAACTTTCTGGTATTTTAAATTGTTGAATTTTGTTTCTTTCATCTTTTATTTCAAAATTAAAAACATTCCCCAGGGAGTTTTTTCTAAGGCTTTTTTGGGAGAAGCAAGAAATAGTTTCCTTTCCTTTGTTTTTTTCAGCATTAGGTTATGTGTATTACTTTGAAAATGCAAATGAGCTAGAAGAGAGTGACGTGAAGGACATCATGCATCTGCTTAGTGTAAATCAGCTACGTGAAATTGCAGGCATGTTTATAAAGGTTTGCACTTCTCGTGGATCTATCTTGTGCAACTAGTGGAGCATCTGATATGGATACTTTTAAATTTGGTTGTATCCACATTTTATGCCTCTTTGAGTTCTCCAGTGTGGACAGTCATGGATCGAGAATCTTTTCCATGTTTGATGATCAAAATATTTCATCTGATGTGCTGGAAAATTAATAGTGAAAAGGGTAGATGTTGCCAGTGAACCATGGTGATTAAGTGAACTTTTACTGCAGAGTTGTCCCCCGAATTGGCCTCCCCTGTGTATTTGTTGTTTCATTTTTGCTAAAAAGTCCATTCAAGAATGATTGCTTAAATGCTTCTTTTTTCTTTACTCATAAGTACCAAGCTGTGATCCTTTGGCGGGCCCTAATGAAATGCTTTTATATTTGTCATTTCAACCTTAAAGACTTGGGACCTTTGTTCTTTTATTAAAAAGATTTTTTTTGATGAAAATTCAATACATCTAGGAGTGCTCCTTGATCATTTCTGTCTCGAATTTAATAACTGTTAAGAATGCAAATCCATTCCTTTGGAATTGACTCATGATTGAACTCTATTTCTGACCTAGTAGTTTCAATAGGGATTGTTTATCATAAACTACATATGTAAGACTTGTTTAAAGTCAAAATTATGCTGAAATAGATTGAGAAGATGAGCATACTAGATCAGACATGGATTTGAGCGAAGTAGAATTTTTGGTTCCAAGATTATCTTTGATTCTGTGTGCATCCACCACTGGAAAATTAGTTACCTCCGAGAGGAAAATGAGATAGAAAATAAGAAAATGTTTAATGGAGAGAATAAAAATGCCGTTTAACTTATGGGAAGAATAATTTTTTTATTGAAATTAGCATGCTTTGCCATTGATTATTGATTGTTTGCAATGTATATAGTTGTTGTTTCTCTAACAAGGCTTCTTGCTATCTTTTATGCCATTTTGATTATTCAGAATTTCAATAATGGTGCAAGAAAGAAGGATATTATTATGTCCCTTTTCTCTTCCTTTGAAGATGGATTATGGTATAGATAATTATCTGATTGAGATATAGTGTTTCTCTTTCTTAGGCATGCTTTAAGCATCTAAAGTTCTATCCATCTTTTGGTTTCCAATGAACAGCCCCCTCCTACCTAGGGCAATTGTGGACCAAACAGGCAGTTGTATCAAGATATCTTCTAAATCTGAATCTCTTCTTTGGCGCGCTGAGGTGCTTTGATGGCTTCCATTGCTTTATTAGATTGAAAAGTATTGTGGACATATTGAACTGGTTTGTGTCCATTATGTAAGATGTCATTTGAATTTCTTTTCTTTTCTGCAGAGGCTTTTCTTCTTGAATGGAGAGCAGGATTTGAGAGCATTTCTACTGGTTGATATGGGAATAGTTAAATATCCTACTTATCACTGCATAATTTCAGAGCACATCTTTTCAGCTCGAAGTGACTTTCTAGCTTATGAAGAGGTTTTTTCTGTGTGCATGTGTGTGTGCGCGATTGTAAAATGGCATTTATATTTTATTCTTATATAATCATCATGTTTACAGGCGATTGGAATTGCGCAGTTGATGGATGAATCTCTTGATGATAACAACAACGAATTGGTACAAAGATGCACAAGAACTGCTGCTTCTCGAATATCTGTCCCTACTGCTGAAGCAGTTCAATCCAGTGTCTTTGAATTGCCTGCTACATTTCTTTCATACTTTTCAGCATCATGGGTATACTCGAAAGTTGTCTTTCTTGGAATTTCCTTTCTTGAGCGCGAGCGTAGGTACAAATTTACTTTTTTTTTTATTGATTCCATTTTTACATAATTTTACATTTACCAAGCTTTAGTATTTTACAGATCATGTTACCGGAATGCCTTGGCAACATTTGGGATATCTTGTTGCATTGGTAGCTTAAAATTTGTTATATACTGTTCATCTCATCTCTATCATTTTGCAGCAAGTGCAACTCAATTGTTGTGTTTCCATTTGAATTCCTCGTATTTTTTGAAAGAGTTATGATCTGGTTGAGAGCAATAAAAAGGAAAAGAAGATTAAACCTCAATGAAACAAAATAAGTCACTATTGTTCATAGCAAATCAGATGACAAGGAGAATGGCATCTGCCTAAGCTACAGCTGCTACAATCAACCAAAGAAATAACAAGAAGATCAAAAAGACCTTTTCCCCTGTCCTGCATAATTATATCCAAAGTTAGTTACTGTCTGAGGAGTGTTGCTACCTGATATTGTTTCTTCCCTTAACTATTTCACCCTGAATATTCTTTCGCCTACTATAGTCAAGCAGTGGTGGTTAGTCTTTGCCATGTAGTTCTAACATGTCCCTCCATCTGACAAATCTTTTCCACAAGGTTTGATTTAGGAAATTTACCCCTGAAATCTGCACATATATTCCAAATAGGCTTATCAGGATGTTTGTGCTGTCTTTGGACCTGAAGTTTAAGGCAAAACAAGTGCCCCTGCCCCAGGAACTGAGAAGATAAGATAGCAGCAGTTGTAAAAGGTTCATGTGGTATTGCTAAGGCATTGGGAATTGTGGCTGACACTATGATTGCCAGCAGTCTTCTTAAGCTGCAAAATATTTAAAACCTCGTTGATTCTTGACAAGTGGCAAGTCTAGGCAATGAATAAGGGGATTATGTTCATGGATTATCCTGAAGGGCCCATAGCAACACGGGATGAGCTTATTATACATTCTGCGAGATAGAGATGGCTGTTGATGAGGTCTGATCTTTAAGAAAACCAAATCACCTTGATTAACTCTAGAGATCAGCAAAGTTATGGGCAGCCAGCATCATGCGCTTCTGAGCCTTTGAAATATTATAGTGAAGTTGTCTAAGTACTTCATTGCTACCCTGATGTTCTTTAGTGACAACAGCTACTCAAAACTCCTTGGGAAGAAATTGAGTATAACTAGAGGTGGCCAACCATAAACTAACTTTTAAGATATAGTTTTAATTGAGCCCTGAAAATCAGTGTGATATGTATATCCGGCTTAGTAGAGCCACTTTCTCCAATCCTTGGGCTGTTCAGAAGAAAGCAACATAAGTCGTTCTCCATGCATCACTGTTTGTCTATTGGTTTCCCGAGGATAATTTGTACTCATCTTCAATATGGTTTTCCATAATTTAAAGGACTTCCTCCAAAAATTGAGCACTTCATTGCTGTCCTGATGTTCTTTAGTGACAACAGCTACTCAAAACTCATTGGGAAGAAATTGAGTATAACTAGAGGTGGCCAACCATAAACTAACTTGTAAGATATAGTTTTAATTGAGCCCTGAAAATCAGTGTGATATGTATATCCGGCTTAGTAGAGCCACTTTCTCCAATCCTTGGGCTGTTCAGAAGAAAGCAACATAAGTAGGTCTCCAAGCATCGCTGTTTGTCTATTGGTTTCCCGAGGATAATTTGTACTCATCTTCAATATGGTTTTCCATAATTTAAAGAACTCCCTCCAAAAATAACTCATGAAACTTGGATCGATGTTGCTCACAATAGGATAAGGAATCCCTTGAAGACAGACTATTTCCTTACTGAACAGTTCTGCAATTTCTGAACAAGCTGTGAACGGATGGCGCAAGCACAAAAAATGAGCATACTTTCTAATCTGTCAATCACAACAAGGACGCAGTCATAACCATGTGGTTTGGGAAGGCCAATGATGCAGTCTTCGACTATATCTTCCAAAATTCTTGCTGGAATAGGAAGGGGTTGGAGGAGACTAGCTAGAGATAAGGTCTCACACTTGTTGCATTGACAAACTAAACAAGTTACAACAAATCACTGAATCTGTTTCATCATGTCTTGCTAGTAGACATTAGCTGCAACACGTTTGTGAGTGCAGTAAGCACTGGAGTGACCATCTTGAGAACTGGAATGATATTCAGCTATGAGATTGGGGATCCAAGGATGAAGATGAGGGCAGAACAATTCTTCCTTACAAAATAACGGCCATGCGCAAGTTTGTAATAAGGGTTGCTGGAAGGAAACTGCTGCACTAGCTGCCAAAGCTGTTGGAAAGCAGGGTCGGCCAGATTCCTTGTCAAGCTGATTCGAATGGGCCCAAGACAGAAAAGAGATAGCTGAACACTCAAAGTCCTCACAGTGGCAATATAAAGAATCAGCAGCATTGTTCAGCTTCCCAGTTTATATTTGATTTCAAATTCATAACCCAACAGTTTGGTGACCCAACTTTATTATGCTGGAGTGGTTATTTTTTACTTCCAAAGATATCAAAGACTTCACATGTCATAGTTGGTAATACTCATGGATATATTGTGAACTATTTTGTGAAAACAGTAAAACTTGTCTATTTTATGCCTGGACTATAAGTATGAACCAGAAATCCAGCAGATATTGCCATGGTTTCCTATTCATGTCTGTTGAGAGTGCAAGTTTTGGTGATTCTTTGTATTCTATGCATGGGTCTGGGTCTGTGGTTTCCTGAACCAGAACTGGTATAGGTGTTATAGCAGTCGCTTCTGAGCTTCATTGGTGTGATATCTGAAGTTCAAAATATCATAAGCACCAGAACACCAACCTTTGTCTTTTTAGGGTAGTTGATCACAACTTTATCCAGAGAAAAAAAAACTCTATCAATATATTGGCTGGAAAAACATGCATAAGCAATGATGATGAGACTTGCTGTTGAATGCATTTCCTTTCTCTGGTTTTAATGCGTCAGTCACTATGTTATTTAGACAATGTGGTTGATTGGCTCCATTCTTACAATCATGCACCAAGAGCAGTGAAAAATTTCTAAGAGCACTGGAGCTACAGAACTAAATCTATAAAAGAACAAAACATGCTTCTAACATCATATGGAATATTGTCTAGGAAGAGGATTGATTTTCAAGATCAGCACCTATTGGGTGCTTCCTGCAATGATGACAGAGAAACTGGTTGTCTATGTTCATGAACATGTTAGTTCTTTACAGCATTTGTTTTAGAGTGATAAACTGTTTTTATTTTTGATATTTTTTTTTTTTTACATCTCCTAGAGCAATATTGCTGTCTTCTGACTTGAATGTTTCAGGAGTATTTTCTTTTTTTCAGCAGTGGTACTGTAACACATCCTCATTTTATTTGTTTCTTCCATAAACCTGTTGCCTCATGTGTTTCTTGCATTTTCAAGAGCAGTTTCTGTCTTAACTCAAATTTTATAGGATTTTCTTGGCCCAAATTTTATTCTCTGGAATGGGTACAATTATGATTGCCTCCTGGTTGTTGCACAAACTTATTCTACTCCTAACTTAAGTTATATGCTGATGCTAAGAAATGCCTGGTATGTTAATATGTGTTTGGATGAAATTCTCGTTTCTCCCATTCAGGTATAAAGATGCAATTGATTTACTGAAACATTTGCTTATTTGTTTTACTTCTGATGGGAGAAGAGGATACTGGACACTTAGATTGTCTATTGATTTGGAACACACTGGTTGTCCCAATAAGAGTCTTTTAGTCGCTGAAGATGGGTTACTGGATCCTTGGGTACGTGCTGGTTCCAGAGTGGCACTGCAGAGGCGAGTTCTTCGCTTGGCAAAGCCACCAAGGCGCTGGAAAGCTCCTACTTTCTCAGGGTTCATCAAGAAGAGAATCCGAGAGGTAATTGCTTAATGATGCTTAACGATGAAGAGTTGAAGTTCAAGTGAGATGATAATATCATTGTCATTTATATTTCTGAAAGTCATTTTACTGATTTTCCAACTGTCTGTTAGGTTCACATTCAAGGGAGACCATTGAACTGTGAAAGTGGTTCAAAAAGCAGGTTTTATGGAGAAGATGGGAAGCAGTGTGGAGTGGAGCAGCTTGCTTTGCAGTATTATGCTGGCGAAGGAGGTGGATGGTTAGGTGTTCATACAGAAACTGGCATTTGGTTGACAATGTTTGGACTTTTACTGTGGGATATCATATTTTCTGATGTACCAAATGTTTTCCGCAACAGATTCCAGGTGTGCAATTGTATTTCAGCTATATATCTTTTTTTTTTACTAGTCTCTGGTGAAAAATTTTGGTCTGAGTCATGCACACGACACATAATTTCATATAGAGTTTGGTAAGTGAATCCACATGTAGCTGGCGCATCAATCTGAATTCCTTTCATCAATTAGAGTATATTCTCTCTGGCATTCATTTCAGCAAATATCCTGTTTATAAATATTTTTAGGTCCATCCTAATACCTCATGAAAACTGGAGAAAAGGTTGATTTATAAATACTAGGTTATGCCATTTGCGGAGTTGAGTAGTGTAGTTTTGTGTCCTTGATGGGTTATGTGGAAGGCCCTCAAGTGGGCATTTCAATAAAGTGATGGAATTGCAGAGAACTAATCATCAAGATGTGTGTCTATGATATATCATTATAAAAATTAGAAGATAACTCGTATATGTTTGAATAATTTAAGCCAGTCATTGGAGTTTACTCCAATTTATTTTCAGGTTTTTGGGATTCTTAAGTATATTTTGATATTTTTCTGATTATTTGGAGTGGAAGACATGCTTTTCTCCATTTCAGGCTATCTTTTAATATGTTTTCCATGTCAACAGTTGAGTCAATGGCTTGGTATTTTGCATTACTGCTGTGCATTATCATCTATGAATATTCTGGTCATAATCACTTATTTCACAAGTTGGTTTCAAGATACTGAAAATTGAGGTTCCTCTCATAAATAATCTGCCTATCGGAACGTATGTGCTCATAACTGTATTGTAGTCATCCATAGAGCTAAAATTTACTTGACAATGCTTGTTTCTAATTTCTCTTTCTTTCCTGATATGCCATGTCTTTTGTTCATTTTATTAATATTGTCTCTGCCTCTAAGTTTTGGTTCCAAAAATCCCATGCTGAAATCCAAAAATTTCCTTCGAACTTGGATGACATGGGACCATATTGACTATACTTTCTACTCTAGTAATAGCATGAGCTACTAATACCTGCATGAATTTCCAATTTCCAACATTATTATTTATGGCCTTCTGTAATATTGTCCAATTATCACAATGAGCTCTGTGCTTCCTTGTGTTTTCTCCCATTTTAAAGTTAATTGTCTTTGATTAAGAATGACGTAATTGGCCTCACTATTCTGTATGCGAATATGGTAGATTTTCTTGCTCCTGTTACTAGTTTATGGAATTTTATTTTTTTTCTGGTCAAAATTTTTGTTGGTTAGAACTGTGGTGGTCGATGATACATTTTGGGTCAATATGCTATAATTCCTTCTATTATTTTAACTAATGCTACTTCTAATAGAAATTAAAAAGAATGCTGTGTTTTTTCAGGCTGCACCACTGGATTTAGAGACTGATAGCTTCTATCCACTGAGAAAGAGCCACATAGAATCTCAACTGCAGAAAATTCATGATGGAATGGCTGAAGAGATTCTTATCACATCATGGGAATCTCATTCAGGAACAGCTTGTAGGGGAGTTAGTTGGGATCGTCATTCGCTCGCAGAACTCAGAGCCGCTGTTACTTGCATTGGGGGCCCATGTTTGGCCTTAGTCTGCCGACATCTTGCTCAAGATTATCGAAGCTGGTCCAGTGGAATGCCAGATTTGTTGTTGTGGCGCTTCAAGGGAGAATACAGAGGTGAAGCTAAGCTTGTGGAAGTGAAAGGTCCCAGGGATCGCCTCTCTGAGCAGCAGAGAGCATGGCTACTCCTGCTTATGGATTGCGGATTAAGTGTAGAAGTATGCAAAGTGAGCCCTATGGCACTGTCCACATAGTGTGACATCGCCAGAAAATAGCTATTTATAAGCGTAGGAATGACTAATGGACTGCAATCCATTAGCAAGCCATGGTAGCATTGGGTTCCACATAGTTGAAGCCACCACAGAAATGACAATCATGGTGGAAAACTGTGGCTAGTCTTACGGCCAAAAATACTGCTAGGAGTAAAAGGAGTTCATCATATGCATCCACTTGAGCTCAAGCTGTTGAAACCATCTTCAGCAGCAGCATATTGAGTTGTAGATTGTTATCGCAAGTTGTGGTTCCAGTGGCGGCAGCCAATACCCACCTGCTCATGAAGGAATCCAACCAATCACTGGAATCAAAACAGCTTGCAGCCAATAGTTATACAACAATCTATTGAATTGATTGCCATAAAGTACCAAGTTGCATGAAGATAAGATAAGATTGTGAAGGTAGTGAAGGATACATGCGGACAGGAGAATAATCCAAGGTACAGTGTACAAGTAGATGATGTTTCTGCACATTATTAAATGGTTACGGTGATTTAGGTACAACTTTACATCAGTTTTTTCAATTAATACATAATAGATATGTTGACTTAAGCTGTGTTCAGTATTGTTAACAATCAATCTCTTTAGATGACTAATACAAACCATCTGGCTCTCAAGGATAAGTGTTTCTATTAACCAGCTGGCTCTCAAAATAATCCCATCACCAACCATCTCTTCTTCTTTCCTCTCTTCAGTTTCCACCTTCTCACATTTTAGTGTGAAAAACTATCCAAAACTACTCTACCAAAGCCATCTCTGTCTCTTTCTCTTTTTATGCAAATTGATGAGTTGAAATTCAAATTGACGATTAATGCATATAGCTAGATGTCGTTTTTTAAAATCCTGCATCAAAATGTTCTCCTAATTGAGATTCTCTCTAATTGATTCACTTTTTTTTTCATGAAATTTATTGACAGAAAATTAATTTATTGAGTGAGGGCAAGATGAAACAATATTGTTTCGGAGGATCTCGTATGGTCTGGTCAGGATCAAATCAATGTCATTTTGGAGTTGTTACATGACAATTGTAAAATACTAAATTATGTGGTTTTGTAACGTATGTGTGCAATTGGGAATGGCTTCCCTTGCCCTATTTTAGGACGGAAGGAGAATAATGATGCTTTTGGAAGAGAGACCCAGAAGCCCTAAGGAGTCCCTTTGTGGAAGCCCAACTGTAGTGTCGTTCATCTGACGCGGGAAGTGTTACCATTGGTGGAGAGGATCCATCAAATTTAAATTAAATCCTTTAGGTGTTTTTGTGGAATTAGCCAAATTCTAGTATAATCTTAACCCCTGGTTTATGGGTTTTTATATTTGGATATTTGTTGGTTGATTTCGGATGTGGAAGGAGTGTTATGTGTCTCGCTCCAAAACTATGTCCATGAAAAGACGAGTCACACAATACAAAATAGTATATCATTCATATGAATTGAATAGTGTATCATCCAAATAGATTAAATGATGTGTCATCCAGGGGATAAGATTTATTTAAAGTCAAACTCCTAGAATAGCATATACTACCCTATCATTTAGTATTTAAGCAATACGAAGATTTTTCAAACCCTATCATTTAGTATTTAAGCAATACAAGATTTTTCACTCTAAATCTTTTTTTTTTTCAGAGTTGTTAAGTTTAGCATTCTAGTTTTGTTTGTAGAGAAATGTTAACTTAGTCTATTACAAGAGATAGTCAAAATGTCAGTACGAGTATTTTATTCTGTAAAACTCTAACCCAATGATAGTTTGTATCAAAACTAAAACTCAAATCAAATGAGAGATTCACACGGAGAAGTAACTTATGGATCCAGTTGTTTTTAAAATTGAAGAGAATGAAATTCGTATTAATAGAATGACCCTCTTTGAACCTAGTTAAAAAAGAGCTAAAACCATTGATTGTCTTTCCTTGATAGAGTGGAGGATTGTTGGTTTAGAGCGCTTATTGATTCTGATAGCTAGGACAAGAGTGAGATCTGGTATTTTTAGATACCTTGCTTTGTAAATATATGTTTATGCAATATAGTTATAAATATTGTCTTTGTTTGTTCACTATTTATTGCCAGGAACACTCGTACCATGCTTTACCACCAGAGAACCTCCTCTTATTCTTCGAGAGTTAGCCAATCAAGAGAAAAGTCAGACTTATATACATGTCTTTCGAAATAAGTTAACAATGTGACATAATGTGCGTCGTGTCTAGAATTAATAATGATTTTGTGTGGTGTTAGAGGAATAAGTATGGAGAAAAGTTATTTGAGATATTTTATTGATATTGAATCCAAACCGGATTCATTTTGAGTGGTCTATTAACTTTAGACTCAATATGATACTTTTGGTCTATTACTATTCATAAAGAGATAATTAGAATTTTTAAAGCTCATACACATTATTCAAAACCTTCAAACAATTAAATATATATTTTAAAATAAAAATGTGCCTAGAAATCTAATTTTTATAATTTCTTGAGTGGTTGGGTCCAGGGATATAAATAGCCATCAGACATAAAAAAAATTCAAAAGTCCTGAAACCTCTTCTCCTTAGGGCTGTGTTCGTTTTTGTCCGGAAACTGAAATGGAAATGGAAATAAAAATAATAAAATAATTTTATTATAATAAATTTTGATTGAATTTATCTTTGATATTGAATTGATATTTTTAATATTAAAATATAATATTTCATATTTTTTTATAAATTGATTATCGTTTCAGTTTCAGTTTCCGTTGGACAAAACCAACCCTGCCCTAGTCCTTACTTCCTCTAATGCCCTTCACCTCTAACTCCCCAAAGCTCGATTCTTGTTTTCTCTCAATTCTCTTATTTGGGAATCATCTCTAGAGTGTTCTAAAACGTATTTGAAAGATTTTCTTTCCACATAAATGGATCATTTGGTCGGATAGAGAAAAAAATTGGATTTTAGGGTTTATTCATATTTTTGAGAAAATCAAACTTGAAAATCCAAGAACAATAGCATGAGCGAGAACTCACCAATTGTCCTCCTCCATACACATTAATCAAAATCCATACACATTAATACCCAATTATCAAAAATATCATTGGGTATCAATCCATCATAAACACAATCAAATTGACTTAATAAAAAAACAAACCTCAAGACATGTTAATCTAACCTCAACCAACTAAAATAAAATAAAATTATAGGTTAGGTCTTTATCTCAAGAAATCCGTAAAATACCTTAAGTCACTCTTCGACTCTCCCTCAAATACAGTTTTTAGTGATGGAATCCATCTTCAATCGATTGTTTTGATGTTTGGAAACAAAGCATAGTAGGAATTTTCTATGAAAATCAAAAATAAAGTGAAGGGGAGGAGGGAACATTCGCCACAAGGGGGAGGAAGGAAAACAATTTCGACAAATAGAAAATTTTCTACCCTAGAACCCAACGAGCTTGAAAAATCTCAAAAATAAAAATCTTAAAAAATAATGATTACTTCCTCGAAAAAAACAAACATACATAACTCGAATAGAATGAACTATAGTCAAAAGTAATAGAAAGATGAGATTTCACATTTCCATCAGGTGACTTTAAGTTGTCTCATCTATAGATGATACTATCTCGGCTTTGCATTATTCTCGTGGTTAAAAATAAAATTGCATTCTATTCTCTATATATGCAATCAAATCACCTGTTCCAAAGTACAAGGAGACATACTTGTATGCTTTTTCTGATTGGTATGCTTTTTTTTTCATTGAAAAGTAGAGAAAACACAATCAAATTAATAAAGAAAACAGTAGAAGGATACACATTCAATATATCTTCCCAAAAGGTGTCAAACTAAGAATTGCCAAACTCAGCAATTCCTCGTTTGTAGCTTAGCTTCTCATTCAACCAGCAATAGCATTAAACATTATTGTCATACATTATTAAAGATTAGATTGCTGTGGTCCCTTTTTGCCCATAGCTATACCCACATCGCAGTCCCCAAAATAGAGACCTCCTAACTAAGCATCACTTTTGCGATAGTTCACCTCGCAAAAACAGTGGTCTGAAATGATTGAATTCATTTCTTTTTTTTGGAATTTTCTGTTTGTCTTCAATATTGAAAACCGACTAATCAATTTTTCATAACTTGTACTTTACGTTTGTGGTGTGGATTAGTCATACAACTAAGTCTCTCTACATTATATATTCTAAGCCATTTCTTTTTATTAAACATTTAATGTTATATTTGGTCAGAAAAAATTGGCCTAATTATGTCCAACAATTGACATTCCGATTTATTTTAAAATAAATCTTTACAACTATATTCTTTACCTTTAAAATTATAATTATTATTATGTGCATATCTTTTCGATTGAAAATTTATATATATTTAATATTTTTATGAATTAAAAACACTTCCTATATATTATTCCATTTATCTTTTAATTAAATTCCTAACCTTTTGATTTCAATCTTTGCACTAGCTATACTGGTTTTGGGGTCTAGGGTTTTTTGTCACATTTATCACAACTAAACTAATCTACTCTATGTGACTCAACCGTCCAAATTTATTTTCAGTCTAATCTGAAACTATGAAACTATGAATTAGTGTGGTATCATATTCATCTTAAATATGGAACCAACCGCTCTAATTTCCTGAAGCTAAAAAACAGAGAAATGTACAATTACTTTTTTATTATTTTTTCAAGCAAACAGATTGCTTTTAAGCTTCTACACATCTTAAATACTAGAACATAGATCCGTATATACGCGGTGACTTGCTCCTTGTGCAAGTAAAGCCTTATTTCTATTTACAGAAGCAAACAAAAGCTATAGAGACTGGATCAACTTGCTCAAGCCTCTGGCACGGGTAGGAAACCATAAACCTTAAACACGCATGCTTCAATTTGACGGCTAATTTGCCATGTATGTGTCTAATTAAGAGGACGTCGCTAGCATATTCTTAGCCTACCAGTCCTGAGTCAAAGGTTACTCCTGTGGAGGGCAGCCATTGATTCCCAGCTATGAGCTGTCCAACGGTGAATTTTACAGCTTCCGTGGGGCTGAGAGCAGGATGATATCCTGGCCACTTGACCCTGCCGGAAGTGGAGGATCCAGGGCCTGAGTTCTGATACTCCCCATAATAGAGTGATTTGGGGTTGTTACCCCCAGACCAGGGATACCACCCAGAGGGATGAATGGATCCACCCAGGGCGGATTGCATGAAAACTGTCCTGGAATATTCTTTCCATGGCCTGCCAAGATAAGTGACTGATGATGCTGTTACCCTGCAATTGTGTATAGAAATCCCAGTGTTCTGATCAGGGCTGCTTCGACCCTGCGCTGTCACAAAGTTCCTCTCCCCATAGCTCCTGGCATTTATGTTACAGTTCTGGAGGACCACCGCAGAATTACCAAAGATGAAATCCACAGTCCCATAAATGTCTGTGTCTCTGTAGAATTGGCGCTTGGAGAGAGTGTAAAGTGTGTCTTGATAACCCAGAATGGAACACTGGTAAACCACTGACCTATCCGATCCAACTCGAAGAGCAACAGCCTGGTGCTTGTTGGGACCAGCACTGTTCTCAAACGTGATGTCTCGAGCTATGAATCCATCCCCCATAACCCCTGAAAAAGAAGACACAGTTAATTAAAGGATATCTGACATGAAATATTACTAATACGGTATGACCAACTATTAAGAATCAGTACTCGTGGATGAGGATAATTCTTCAGATGTCTATTATGGTGGGGGGGGGAGGGCCATTACCTGTAAGCCCCACCCGCATATCAACCTCAAAATAATTGTGGTTAAGAGAAAAATCATCCGAAGCTGATAGACTTCACGTTCCACCAGCTCATTAATATTTAAACAACGATACCACCTTACAGCTAATCCGCACTTCTCCTGAAGCTCGACAGGTATGAACCCTCGAAACCCTCTTAATAGAGACTTTTAGGGTAATAAGGATAGAACAAAAAACAGACCTAGTCTTCTCATCTCCTCAACTATTAATGGGTTGTCAGTTTATTAGAGACTGTCTCCTTCACGTACTATTCCGTCTTGTCCTTTATACTGTACAACTTTCCTGCTTACGAATTTTGGAGCAGAGCCTATTGCTTTTCTTGTCATGCATGTCTTCCTCATCGCCACCGTCAAAAACCATCAATCTGGCTTGGCTTATCCATGCATTCTATATCTATAAGCAACGATACTCAACGGAAGTTTCTCAATTTTTTTTTAAAATGAATATATAAATAAATCAATGTGCAGGCTTTCCAAGCCAGGTGGCTTGACATAACTGCAAATAGGGTATATCAAATTGTGATCAACAAGTTTTGATACCCTGCTTTATTCTCACGAGAAATACTTTTCATTGGTGGTGACGTCTTTTCATGTAGGCCAATTGATTTTTCTGAGTTGACGACTGCCCCTAAAGAATTAGTTCTATCCCAATCCCATCCCATGCAAATCCAAAACCAACATGTTATTTGAAATAGTCAAAAGTTCTACGTACATCCTAACCTATTCTTCTTTCATTTGTAATAAGAGATTATCATTAGGTTTTTGTTTTTGTTTTTTTTTGTGATAATACTTTCTTGGGTTGTAAAATTGGAGAGTATAAAAGGCATGATGGCTAGTATAAAATTTATCATGATGAATATTAGTTTATTTTAAAAAA
Source organism: Passiflora organensis (assembly GCA_019739055.1). Lineage (NCBI taxonomy): Eukaryota > Viridiplantae > Streptophyta > Magnoliopsida > Malpighiales > Passifloraceae > Passiflora > Passiflora organensis. The sequence goes on along the minus strand of JAEPBF010000130.1, from coordinate 351,978 downwards.
ATTTTAAAACCACATATAACTCAAAAAATGTAGTTAAATAATAAAATTAATAATGGACAATATAATTAAGGAAAAGCTTAATAAATCAGTGGTTCAATGGTATTACTTAAATAGAAAATTAGAGATGTAAAATCGTCATATAAAAAAAATGAATAAAGAGAATTATTAATTATTCATAAAAAATTTAAAAAGAGTTAAAGCAGGAGATGATATATTATTACCTACGGTGGCAGAATCGTAAGTTGTGGAACCATCTTCAGCGTTTTTACTGGCGGTAATCACAGTTTTTCCTTTCCCGTCTCCAACTAGCATAACGTTCTTTTGTTTTGTAGGGAACTTGAGGGTCTCCTTGTATGTCCCAGCTTTTATATAAATGACATTTTTACCCCCATCTCCCGCCGCAAAAGGAGATGCTGCTAATACTGCCTTTATGGCCTCACCGATGGTCTTATGAGTCCCACTCCCGTCCTTTGCCACCACTGCATGTGCTTGTATCTGTATCTCCACGGTGGAAGCTTCTAGAAGTTTTCTTTCTGACAAGGACACCCAGCTTGGGAACTCCTTGTCCCACAATAGTTTCCGACCGTGGATGTTGTCAGTGCTCCCCTTGACCTCTTTTGGGTTGGGGTAGTTGGAGACGAAGAGTGATAAGGAGTTGCTTATATGTTGACTTAGATTTCTTGTCATTGTGCTCATTATGCCCCTGTATTCGGATTCAAATTCGGTGCTCTGTTCAAGGCTCTCAAGGCATGTTTCTTGATTGGTAAGGGCTGCACTCAGCCAGGTATGGACGTCGTGGTGGGTGTGGGTGTGGGTTGGGTTGGTTTGGCGGCTCATCTTGACATTGGAGAGTTGGTCCAAGGTATCTTCCAGCAACTCCATGCAGTCATTTACGCCTCCCGGAGCCAAACGGTGGCTGGTCTTGTCATCACCAGCTGCTGCTGCCCTTTGAGTGAGAATTAAGGAAGCAAGGTCCAGAGCAGAATTGGCATGGCTGAGGATGAAGTGAACCGAGTGGTCAAAGAGATCTTTTGGTGTTTTAGGGAGATTCTGATAGTCAATATTGTTGGATTTCAATGAGGAGAGGACAGATTCACAGGCTGCCTTATAAGGGGTGCCTGTGCAAATGGAAGACGCTCCCTCGCCTCTGGAAAACTTGGAGAATTGAGTCGGTACCAGGTTTTCGTTATTGCCTGCTTCTACTAAAGCACTTGGGGAAAGGATTTCGAGAACCAGGAAAATGGCTACAATAGTGAATGTGCATTTAGGCGTAGGATGGAACATTTTCTCCATAGTGTAAGTGGTTGTGTTTACACAGGAGAAACTAATTGTGCAAATATAGCACTCCACTTTCCAATATATATAGCAGATTCTCCTTTGCTTTTCCTCTTTTTGTATATATATATATATATTGCTATTTCTTTTTATCGGTAAACCCAAGTCACTTTTGGAGAAGAATAAAGCTTGCTTCGAAAAGTCTTTGATGATGACTAGAATTATATGTACGTACTGCCATTGTACCCATGGGGTACCTTATTGAGTTTGCCCAACCATTCAAGAGTTTTATTTGGGGAAGTGGTCGAATAATTAAAAAGAGATGTGATTAATGATAAAACTTATTTACATTAGAATATTTATAATATATTATTATCGATTATAATTTTTTTTTTTGAAAAAAAAAACTAGAGGAGGGTTTCCCCCCTAGTCAAAGGAGGGAACCCAAAATTTCAGAGCAATGGAACCATGGATAGAGAAACAATATAGGTGCTAGAAATCCATGTCATGCAACCACCTTTCAAACTTTTTATCTTGTGGGCTGAATTGAGTGCTGACGAAAGGAAGGAAGAAAGATGGACACGTTTTAGGAAAAACAACGTTAACTCTCCCCAGTCTGCAACCCGTAGCTCAGAAACGTCAAAAAAGACCCTACCCTACCTACAAGTGTACTACTACCTTTTTACTATTCATATATATATACAAGGTACCCTACCCTTCGTATATATATATATACATTTTTTATTATTTAAAATGTAATAAAAAATTAATTTTTATACTCTTTAAAATACTTTTATTAGAGACGTTTATAACTTTCAAGTTATAACTATTGTATCCAAATTTTACCCGACATACACGTATTTTATTTCGATAAAAATAAGTACAGTGCTGTGTAAAGTGCATGGCTTGCACTGAGGATTTATCTTATTACTCAGTAAGGTTTTAGATTAAGAGACGGACGATATGATGCACATTTTAAAGGGATGGTAGCATGGTTTTTTTTTATATATATAATATACGAGATATTATGATTAGCGTTAAATCTCACAATTTTCTAATGTTCAGGTTATTTAAGAAAATATAAATATCATCAAATCAAATATTATCGGAAATAGGCGCGTTAGTTTGAAAATAATGTGTTGAAAAACAAAAAAATAATTTAGTTAGAAAGAAAATTTTAAGATTTTTTCTGAAAATTATGTTATTATTTCTAAAATTCATAATAATTAGAATACTTGTCGAATAATTAAGAAATTTTAACCACACGATCCATAAACGTATTCTTTATCATATTGCATCAAAACATGTTCATTATAAAAGTAAAAATTTAGTTAAGATTTTTTTTAATCAGAAAATTAGGATAATTGATTTTAAATGAAAGTAAATATCAAAACACCATAGAAAAATATAAAAAATTAACCAAATATGTAAATCACATATAAGAATCTTAAATAAATTTTTCAAAAGCAGAAAATATATTTTAAGAAAAAAAGTTATTTTTATCACTAATCCGAAATTAATATTTTTATTGAAAAAATATTAAGTACACTTGTACTCACCATACAGGCATACACCTACACGTGCACTAAACTTTACATATGAGTTGGAGATTATGGGGGCTCACACCCTTTAATAGGTTTCATTGTAGACAGATATTTGATTGAAGAGTCTATCACATAACGTGTCAACTCATAGTTATATATATATATATATTTATTTATTTATGGTTGTAACAGAATCTATTATACTACCTTTTTTTATATTATATAAATAATACTCACAATAACACTCAACCTTCCAAAATAATTGATGCAATTATTTTTTATTTCATTTACTATTGGACAGCGAAAGGTTATGACACTCAAACCTTTTATCATAACATGTTACCACTAATACAGTTTGTCTGTATCTAGAAAGGCATTTTATTACTGTACAAAGTCCTCGAACACACGCCAATTTCATAATTTAGTGTAAGAATATATTGACTATCTTGGTGAGTAACTAGTGACGAAATGTAACTAGTCAAAAAGGTTGAGTCATTGTGTTTTTTTTATTATTGAATATAATATCTTTTTCCCTAACTATAACAATTGAATATTCTTATTATATCATAAGTATCTATTAAGAGATTGAATATGGAATTTTTTTTAATTAAAAACAGATGAGTATTATCATTCAATCACGAAATTCACGAAACTGTATAGAAAATGAATTAAACAAAAATAAATTGTGATATATAGAACAAAAGAACTAAGCATCTACATTGAAAAGATTTGAAGCATATAAAATTGTGACACCTACACCTTCTAGTTTCTTTGTGTGTGGCAACTTATTATTATTAATTTGTAGAGAGATAAGGCATTCTATGTTGTGCAAAATGATAAAAGATAGGGTGTGCATGTCTTGAATAATGGATGTGAAGAGGGCCCATGTGAGCATTTTGTTTTTGGACAGAAAGTCGCTTCTGCACAATTGGAGTGTCTTCTATACATGCTGTGTGGTACGTGAGTCTATGAACAAGCTCAAGAAAATGAGGAGTTGGCTCATGAAACCTAATCCATCCAATAGCAATGGGAGAGAACTCCACCCTGCTTCCTGATGGTGTCGTGGTGGATATATGATGAGTCATATCATATCCAACATTGATTAGTAAGGAACAACTAACAAACGATGTGAACCTTGTATGGGGTCGGACTGTTGCTTCGTAGCCACTACAATTAGTTTTAGTTGTTATCGTATCAATAATTGTAGATCGAGGGTTCCTTTGGACGGTATACTAGTGCCACAAAAGTTTTTTCTTTTTCATCAATTTTCGGACCGCTTTGTCATCATGTAGTGCAAGAAAATCCTTATTTTGATAAAATAGTTGTAAGATATGTGATAAGGTTTCCCAAGGTAGTAGAACGTACATTCATCTTTGGGACACCTACTCTAAAATCCAAAGTTTAAAGTGGGAATAGACTTGAAAATCCGTACTAAAAAACAGATATGCACACACATCAAATGTAAAAGAACGAAACGAAAGGCAAAGAAAGGACATCCCATATATTCTATCAAGTAGAAAGATAGAAAGGAACCCATCAGGGAGAATGAATCTACTGTACAAAACACTTTTAACTTTGATTGAATTATATTTTTATTTCATTTATTTACAGTAGCTAAGACATTGGACTTTGATCAAATCATGTTCTATATAAATAGTATATATAGTAGTTAGATGGTGATCAGAATTGGGAAGCAGAATGCTTAGGTTAATATTTAAGAGATAGAGAGCAATAAGTTGCTTCTAGAGGGTTTACTAATGGCTTACTCTTTATTAGTTTGTGATCTCAGCTGTTGACTTGGGTACCCAAAGGATTGACAGAAACATGCATAATATATATGTAACTTCTAATGCAATAATGTATTTTTTATTATTTTTAATTTGAGAAAACAAAGTATTTGCGTTTTTTTCTCATGTATTATGGTCAAAATTCTACCTCATCATTATCAATATGACATCAAATAATGTCTATAGTCTTCCTGTGATAAATTCTTTAGTGATTAGTCTACAAAACAAGCATACGATTTTTCCTTCTTTGCATCCACAATAGCTGACTTTTGCTTCTTTCCTGTGGTTCCCCCAATCTTATATTAAAAACCAATCTTAACTTGAATTTATCCTTTTTAGAATGTCATTATCATCATCATTGTCATTGTGACGATATCTAACATGCTCTATAGTCTTAATCGCATACTTTAGCAATCTAATATGTTACTAATTCAATTTTCCCAAACTAAGTACCAAAAAGATAATATTGGGAACACGTAGGTATCATAAGTTTGTGTTAATCTTCTTGCACAAGTTGACCTTTTCAACTGTTGTTGTGTTTTCCATTTTGGTTGTTTTCATGTCTTTAAGTGGTTGGTAGGTACAAGTTACAATGGGAAGAAAACATGGGTTAATTATTATGAAAGACTTAAAACCTTATAATTAGCTGAATTTGCTTTTCATTGACAAGCAAATTAACGTCGCTTCATCAACCACTTGCATGGAAATCATGAGGATGATTGAATTCTACTGATGATATTGACATTAGTGTATTATTTAATTAGTATACTTTAGAACATTTATATCTACACCCATTCCACTCACGCAGCCTGCCCCAAATTCCATGGTAATCATCCCTCGTTCTCACTCCATAATTAATTATTAGCCAGGCTTAGCTTCACATAGCCATGATGTTCCTCAAAAGTATTGATGCCCGGCCATCTGTTTCATGTAATTTTTCTTTTATGTCTTGGCAGGGAAGGAAGCATATATAAGGATTGATAACAATAGAAGTGTACGTCCAGAGGACTATTCAACCGGCCAAGAAACAAAAGAACAATCTTGTGTTAATTAAGATATGGGTGAAGCAGTCCACTTGAATTTTCGAGGTGTTTCCATCTGCAAATTAATCAGAATAAGATTAGCTGGAGGGATGTATTTATCAAAAGTCAGTTCAGGATAATGGCGGTCAGCTTCGGGATTATAATAATAATTGGTGGGCTTGAATTGTTTTAGAAGCTCCCTTATTTTCAAAGATCATGAAAGCGAGATCGATCCAATAGATTTAACCTTATAACCTAACATAGTCTTTCACATTTGGGCTGTTGTTTTCTGGGGGTTGTGTCCCAATAAAATGAAATGAAAACTTTTTGCAGTTCATTTTGTTTTGTAATCATCGTTTTCTTGTAAAGAAGTGTGATTCCGAAAAAGACCAAAGGAAAAAGTTTTTGTTCTGTACCTGTCAGGTAGTAATCATGCAGGCTGGCTTGGAGGAACTGATGGTTACCTCCTCGATAAGGAAACCATTCTCTAAGAAAGAAAAGGAAGAATACCCAGTTGAACAGGAAAGAAGAGTCGTCGTGTCTGTGTCTGTGTTGTATAGTGGATTTTATCTGTACAAGATTCCTTTCCATGAACAAAAGGAAAAGACACAAGGACATGCAAAGACTTTCATAAAAAAAAAAGACACGCGAAGACTTGCAATGAACACTTTTGCCGCACCGAAACAAAGGAAAGAAGACCATAATAGATAACACTAATCAACGTTGCGCTAAAGGTCAAGAACTGAAATAATTGGTGCTCTCAAATGTATGGCAATGGAGGGGATCATAGTCATCTTGTCGAGTTAGACTTGTTCCATGGTAAGGGGGGTGTGAGATCGATGGATCTGGCTACTCTTGTATGGCCCTTAATGATTCTGCTTTAGCTATTGAAGATTCAATAGCTGTGTTTTAGTTTTGAATGTGTGGTTTTGGTTTATTAAATAAAAGAAAAGGATAAACAGAAAGAAAAAGAGAAAGATTCCACTCCAAACACAGCTCAAAAGTTTTTGACCTATACAAGTTAATTATACAAATTGTAATAACACAAGTTGTGCTTAGAATATGGATTCAAACCCTCTTGCATGCTCTCTTTGTCTCTAGTCTTTTGATCATGTTTTTTTTTTTTTTTTGTGTGTGTTGGATTGAAATATAACCATCTCATCTCATTCATACAATGATTATTTCTTTGATTACGCGAAGATCATTTTATATTTAATTTTATTAATAGCTTTACATCATTATGAAATTCAAACGAATTTTATAAAATTCTTGAACTACTCGCTATACACAATTTATCTCACAAATTCACTAAGAGAATAATTCGAACAACTTTATTTAGGTACGAAGTCACCAAGACAAAGACGCATCAAGATTAACAGTGTGATGGCAAAACTTAACCCAACTCTAATAGGTTTCCACATCAACACACAGAAAGAGCTAAAACCGGTATAAAACATCTTGTCAAGTCCATTGTCATAGACTTGACTAGGCACTGTTAGAGTGTATTTTTATTTTAATAAAACATACAGCCCTATACGTACTAAAATTTGTCGAGGATTGTACTAGGTGACGACAACGTCAATTCACAAAATCTGGATAGTCTCGTCCTCCTCACACCAAGTTGCTCGCAAGATTGCCGACTTCCACGAGGTCTCATCTCTTGGATCCTCTGATCCTGTTGTCTAAAATAGACTCCCATGTTCCATTTATTAAATTACATGATTATGCACATCTTATATCTCGTTTTTTAGGGATCAAATTCAGGACCTTAGAATTAAGAGAAGATAATATATGGTAATTAAATCACTGTACTAATACTACATTGGTCAACAAAAATTCAAATTAACACCACTCATTTTATTATTTAGACTTTATGATCTCTCCAAAACCACAAGATGATCCATAACAAAGTTCGACCGAACAAACTCAAGGGGATCGGAAAGCACATCAACGGAACGTCTTTAACGTTGGGCATGACCGTCCAATCCCAAGGGTATCTAAAAGCACAATTTATATGGATTTACATACGTATCCAAAGACACCACAAAATATGAAAAACGTGGCAATCAGGTAAAATATGAATTATTTTGAGCATGCCTTGGATGGCTTACTTGCTATGAATTATAGCTTTCTAAAGTATGCATGCTCTCCTATTTAATAAACGCTCATTTATTTATGTGATTTTATGGTCGAAATATATACCGCTTAGTGATGACCAGAAGAACTAGCGCAATTCAGGAATTTCTTTTCATAGTGGCGGAGGCAAAATCCTGAAGCTACTCTGAAAATAGTTAAGCCAAGTAGCCTTTGCCTGCAAGTAACGTCTGCTCCAATTAAATTCGACCCACTAGTTAGTAACTAAGTAAGTTCGGTGATAAAAATCATAAAAACGCAGGATAAAATGGACACCTATGGTATGTAACAGATAGTTTCAGCTCTAACTATTACTAAACATAAAACTCAGCTTTTGTTCTATCTCTAGTACTAAACTTTATTATTTTTCACAAATAATTAGACTACCAAAGTTTTTTTTTTTCTTTTTGAAGTACTACTAAAGCACATTTAGTGAGTTTTGAGTGGTTTTTAAGTAACCAGTAAATTTTAATTTTAATTTAATAGAATTTTATTATAAATAAATTACTTACTGTATAATAAAAACTATAACTCGTTATAAATGTTTCCCTATCCAATTCATCTTAGGTTGCTAGTTCTTTGAGAAAAATTCCACCTACTTTTATTATACAGAATCGCAGATGGAAATTCTATCTAAAATATATGTATATTTAAAAAAATTTAAAAAATATTCATTATATATAATAGTAAATAATTCCTTACACAAATACCGCATTAATCCCAAAATTTTAAATTATTTTATATCCTCAACTAAAATTTAAATCCTTAACTTTTGAATAAAAATATATGAATTTTACTAAAACCACACCCTTCAGACTTCTATCTATCCTATCAATCGAAAATTCTATTGTGATAGTACTTTTATAAATAAGAAAATGAAGACGGCCTCCCAAACCGATTCCCTCATCCCCATTAAGCCACATCATATAATATAAAGAATATGAACCGTCATACATTCATCGGCTGGCTTGCCACTAGAAGCCTTCTGCAACAATATACCAAAATCCCAAAAACCAAGTAAACCAATGTTTCGTAGTTTTCGTTAACTTTTCTCCTTACAAAATGGGAATTAAACAAAAATAAATAAAAAAAAAAGAATATCACCTAACTCTACCCAAAAACTATCATTACAGCCATGAACCGTACCAAGAATTCCCAACCCATGGCGTGGCCAGACATTGGACTCTCTCTGCATGACGCCTCCCCGTCCCAAGATCAATCCAAAATGATGCATGCAAACAATTAGGGAGTGAACCGGGACATAAAAGAGATAATAAAGAAAGCTTTACGACTACAATGGCAAAAACAGAATGACAATAAAAACTGGTTGAAAACGGGCTTCTTCTGACATAGAAGAGCCCGGACTCCACAAACCACGACTTTATCCAGAACTCAGGAATGAGCTCCCCAATCCTGCATTCCGCTCCTCAGCCAGGAACTCAAACATGCCAACTTGCAATTTCTTTCAACCAGAAAGACTATGACAGCCCATTGAACCCACCAACAGAGAGTGGCAACAACTCTGACCACTCTAAACCATCACAAAAATTAATGGAATATGCAACGACCTCGACAGAAATGCAAGACTCGATTGATAGTGTGCGTGTACCCATGCCCTGTTATGAAGCACCTGCAGCAGCCTTCTCCAATTTTTGCTTTTCAATCTCAACCCTCCTCTGTTCAGCATGCTGGGCAACACCATTAGCGAGTGCTTGATGATGAAAGTCGAGTGACTGGGTAAGATTCTGGAACCTTAAAGGATCTGATGCTTGCATCACTTTTTTTGGAAGAACAAAAACAAGTTAAATGGGGTCCAGATAGTTAGCACGATATTTATATATACACTAAGGTAAGTGGCCTCCCTCACCTTTCACAGTCTCCACAAAGTAAATAAATGGATCCACCTCGTCAATTGGCGATTGAAACTCATCATCATCACTTAAGTCATCATCTGAATCGTCATCATCCTCATCATGTGGACGGAAAGCTTTTGCCTGTGACATAGATATTAAAGTAATCAAGTAGAATATTTGATGTAGTAATATGAGTGCCATAAAATGAAAATATGACCAGATGGCATATGTGACAAACATTCATCCAAGATTTAAAAGAAAAAAAAATAATAAACCATCCGTAACAATGAGCTTTTGGAAGGTACATTTATATGGAAAGTAAGCTGAAAAGTATTTGCGCAGAATACGGAAACCAAGAATGTTGTTATTTTAGTGAAAATTTGGACAAGGTTTCATATCCAACAAAGCATTTAATATCAAGCCTAAGACCAGAATATGCAAAATTGCCAAACCTCTGTCACAGACACAGACTCTAGAATAACACAAGTGGATCACGTTACCCATTAACTTTGTGCAAGCAAACATTAAAAAGAAAATGAAATCACAACTAATTAGGTGTCTCAGGAAATCTAGGCAAACAAAGAAAGGTTGTTGAAAATCAAACACAGCAGCTACCCAACAGCTGGAACAATTAGTTACAGTTATTTGACAGCTCAAGAAGGATTAGATGTCGTGAATCTCGCACCTGTGCAGCTAACTTTTGAAGTTTGATGCTGTCAGCCTCATCCCCGTCCTCCGTATCTAGTCCCATGTCCTTGTCAGAACCATCAACATCATCATCATCATCATCAGTTTGGAATCCATCCATATCATCATCATCTTCAGCTTCTTGTTCCTTTGCAGCTTCTGCCAAAGTACATAATACCCACAAGAAAATACGTATTACATTGCTACACCCAAAAGTAAGCAAGAGTGAACACAAAGCAAAAGAAGAGTGAAGCGGAGCAGCAAACAACAAAGAGACCTGCAACTTGATCTTTGTACTGGACAAGAAGGTCAAGACTGGCTCTAAAAACACGACTCAGAGCCTCTCCAGGTAATTGATCCGTAGGAAGAGCAAGCAGCGCAATCAACCCCAAACAACAAACTTTCTTGTCGTGTTCCCTGTACCAAAGAAATTGGTATTATGATACATTCAAACTATCCTTAGGGAATAAGTCCAATGAAAAAAATAGAAAAGGAAATAGACAAGAACATCAATCTCTACCCACAACCTAATCTTGCGATCTAGAAATCAATGAACAATGACATAAGATCTAACAAATTACCTTTTAAAATTAACTCGCACACCGCTCTTTTTCACTTGTTGCAGCATTTGGAACCAAAGGTTAAAAATCTCAGTAGCAACACCAAGTTTATGCAATACACTGAGAGTGAAAGCTGCATTGTAGTAAAGAGCATTTGCAACCTGCACAACAATTTAGAGCACCTACTTTTATACAAGATATAAAACTAAACTTCTTGGGTAAGTGCAAAGAGAACAGTCCTGCAACAATAGTTGGTAGCCTACAAGTTGGGAAATTTAAAAAAAAAAAAAGGCAATCCATAATCTACAATTGGCATTGTCTTGTGGCTACAAGTATAACTCAATTAGACATTTTAACAACATAATCAAATAGTATTCGAACATTTCAAGACCAAAGTTTCCCCATTCTGAGTAAGCCACTCTTATACAGGCTACATGTTAGGTTGATAACAATGATCCAATCTACCCCAGTCCAGTTATTTGAACAAAAAGTTAGGCAAAAATGAATATGGAGGAGAATAATTGTAAACTGATCTAACCCGAGAGTATGAGATGTTCATTGTTTGATTACATTAAAACCAAATATTATATAGAAAATCTATTATTATGATCAAATAAACAACCAGGCTAGATAAGGATGTTTTTGTAAAATGTATTGTCATAGTAGTGGAATAGAAAATGTTAATACATACATAAACAAAAAGGAATCAAAGGTTTAGAACATACAAAAAAAATAATTCAACTCAATCACGGAGGCATAGATCATTCCCTTTGTCTGCTAATAACACGCACATGCACAAACATGGAAAAGAATCTTATGAAGATTCTCATTCTAATGCAAGCATATTCCTTAAACAAATTAACTAGGATATCTATGATGACCAACCAAGTGCATCACTATGGTACAAACTGGACTTAGTTAGATGCAGTAATGTCAAGGATCACAATGTCTTGTCATATGCTCAACATATGTTTCCCTGGTTTAGACCCCGGCCAATATGTCACCCAAGCTCCTTAAACAACTTAAAGGCTAGGTCCAGACCCATTTGGAGTTGGAGGATGGGAATGTCTTCGTCAAATAAGCTTTTATTAGGAGAGCTCATACCAATTTTGAACATGATAACATTTGACTTATACCCGTGGCAGAAAACTAAAAACAAACAAGCACACAAAAACTAACTGCGATGAGAGATAGAGGAGGTGATAGGCCAAAATGACCCAGGACTATACTTCTCAACCAACGTAACTACTGCTTATAATAGGAAACTGAATGAGATGCACTTATCCGACGAAGGAGAATTGAGTATACTCCTGGGGTCAAGATCAAACAAAGAACTTAGGCATGACCAGTACAAAATCTAAAACAGTTTGCCAGACAAGTTGAGTTCAGCTGTCAATTTCAGATTCAAAAAAAGGAAAGATTTTATATTGTATCATAAAAATTTAAAAATGGCCTACCCAAAAATGACAATGGCATATCACACTATCACAACTAAATCAATATTAAGTTGAATATTTGAAATGCATTCATGAACCAACACAAATATCTAGATATAGGGTTCATCAGATATTCTCATTTTGGTGATTATGATGAGTCAATATTCTAGCTCTTCCCTAGCTCCTTACCACTTGTATAAGAAGACATTTCAGGTAAGATTTCTCAGTTCTGCGCAGTCTATCAACAGTTATTCTTAGATATGGTTCCACCCACTGATCCACCTGTCCTTTACAATTCTGGAAAACCACTTCAATGAGTTTTGGTGCAGGCTCAATATCACTGTCTTCCAAATTTCCATCTGACATGACCTGCAAATGAACATAAACATTAAGAAAATTTCCAAAGCATGTAAAATTCAGTGGTCTAGTTAAACAATCATAAGATAGTTCTCAATATTGTAGAGAGGACGAACCGATGAAATCATTTTCCAAAGGCTTTGTTGGTAATTTGATTCCTTGCAAGTAAGAAAATGAGCAGTTCCCCTGGATATGTAGTTGTCTAAAGGTACCAGAATATCTGCAGGAATAATATAGAATTACCAGGATGGACAAGATAGAAGTACATTATCCAACTGATATTTGTATTATGTAATCAAATGCAGGAATTATATACAGCATGTCAAAATGCACATTATTCAGCTTACATATTGCAGTTCTGAAAAATTACATGCAGTACAGCGAGGCAGAGAAATGCAGGAGATAAAAATCATCTTACAATTAGATCTAGGGCTATTATTCAACAAATTAACACTACTGACGGTAACAAATCACTCCATTTTTTTTGTCATCCCATGATCAGACATAAATTTGAAAATAGACTGACAAATAAATTAATGAATCCCAAGAGAACAAGGACAGCAGAGGAACTCCCAATGAGCTACATACTTGGAAAGAAATCGATAGCCCAGTCTGCCAATGCATCTATCAACAATGGCCATAGACTCCACATTTCCATAGATATATTTGGAGAGAAAAAGGTCATATACGAAACAATTTCCAGAACCTCTTCAAAAACCTCTGCAAAAAAAGGACCCAGGAAGATTTTAATTAGAGAACTGAACACTAAAACAGAACATATGATCAACATACACAACCTTACTATGAAAATTACTACCTTAAATATAAAATACAATATTTTCAGCACAGAATCATTTATAAGCCATAACATGACCTCTCTTGCGACACTTTGAGAAAACCACTTCAATATGAATCAATCAACAACAAACCAAACCACTGCAGAGTCTTTGTTTCTTCAGTCCTAGATAGTCCTATATTTTTTCTATTACTTAACTAAGTTATAATCTACATGTCTATACACTGGAACTTCCAGTAAACAGGAGCAGAGTTTCACCCCCATCAGTCAATTGCTGAGGCGCTGAGTTAAATAACAAGATACAAGACACTAGATAACCACTGGAGTTACAAAATGGCAAACTAAACTTTGATGACAAAGCACAAAATGAAAAGCAGAACAAGAAAAAATCATAAGAGTTGACTAGCTGATACAAAAAATAAGAGAAGTCCAACCATTCAAACAGAAAACAGAGTGACATGCACATGAGGCAACATATACCTTGCCCATCAGTTGTCAGCATCCTCCGCATTATAGGAAGCAAAGTTGGCTCCACTTGAACAAATAGCTCGGGAAGCCTGCTGACTGATTCAAGGATTGTGCTAATAGCACGCAAACAACCAACTGCTGCCAAAGCACCAGGGTCATCAGCTTCATCCTCAGCTTCTGCAGTATTCATACACCTCCAAAACGCAGATGCCTAAAGCAAAGATTTGATGAAAATCTTTTTAAGCAGATGCACAATACATAAATTTTCTTATTAAAGATGATACAGCACATTACCAAATTCTGGCATAACCCTATAGCAAATGGTGCCATCTCCTCACCAAATTTGTCCACTATAGTTTCCAAAGTGAAGACCAGGTCCTCATTCTCTACCTCATTCATTAATTTGAAGAATTCTGGAAAATCAAAAGATAAGACAATGTGAAATACATCATAAAGTTGCGTGACTTTTGGCAACTCCTTTTAGTTGGCATTGCTTATTTTATCACTTTGTGCACAGTATATATAACTAGTTCTACTGTACTCTACTGCATTAACATCAGTATATCAAAAGTAAAGACAACCTACAAAGTAAAAAATACAACATACCATCAAGAAGTTGGGGAAGAATCGGACGGATTTCACTTAAATCTGCATTTATTAAGATATATATGTACATATAAACGTTAAATAGACAGATAATGACATATAATATAGGGAAGGATCAAAGAAAATAAACATGAAAGTCGCCACATACCTTTACAGGCTTCAACAAAGCTTCTCAATGCAAAAACTGAGTCAACACGAACAGGGAGATCTTGATCACGCATTCCAGAGACAACACTGTGCAAGGCCTTACGGAAATTGTTTTGGTCTAAGAAGTTAATATGGGCATATTGTCCTGCAACCCATGCAGCCTAACATCCAGACCCAAAATAATATCAGTGAGGAATATGAACTACAAAGAAAATTGCAGGAAACAAAAAACTGTCATAATAGTGAAACTACGATAAAATGCATTTTATAGAAAAGCCAAAAGCAGCATAGTATAACTGCAATAAAATTTCAAACAGAAGAAACTTTCAGAAAAAAGTATTAAAATAGAGAAGCAACAAAACCTTTGCTCGAAGATGACCAACAGGGCTACTAAACTCAGGGAAGACATGCTGCACTAACATGCGCTCCAGCTCAGATTTGTAGGGGTCAGTCTGTTTCAGTTTATCACAAAGCGCACCAATTGCAAGCAAAGCACCATCTTTTTGGCGATATGGTTTATATTCCAATGGTGCTTCATCATATCTGGGGAAAAACACCATTTTAGCACCATCACAAATCCAAACATTTTGTTAACTGAATCCCTAAAAAACAAAGACTACCTCTTAAAAATTTCAACAATGTACAGAATAAACTTTTGAAGATTTTCTTTTCCGCGTTTTCTAACCAATTCAGTAACAAAATCCATTGAAGCTGTTCTAGGACTATACAAATCTTCAATGATATCTGCAGGAATTCAAACCATACAAAAATCGTATTAGTAATTCTAAAATATTTAATTATACAATCCAGATTCCAATACTCACCATAACCTTTCCTCACATATTCATGTGGATCTTCATCCCAAAGCTTCTGGTCATTGTCGTTGAAACACATAAGAGGAAAAACTATCTCAAAGAGAAGAACATCAAGTCTTGGTTGCAGTAGACTGTACATGCTATTTTTTGATATGCTGCATTTACAAGGGAGTTGGTATTACAATCAATGTCCCTTCAAGAAAATATGAATTACAGTCTTCATATAAAGGAGACAAACATATATACCTGAAAGAGCATTTTAACCAACAACTTTTATGGCAACAGCAGTTTCTTGTTATCATCTAATGCAAATTGTAGCTAATCTAAGAATTTCTAAACTTTTCAAAGGAAATGTCAACAAGCGCCAAAACATAACATACAAGGGGACAGTATCATCAGAGCAAAGGATGAAAAAAAGAAAACTGTCTGATTATGAGGCTGCACATACCACCGCAACTGAAAAGGTAATGTATTAGTGGCTTTCCAACAGATATAAAAATAAGCCCACTATAAATCATTGTCATTTAATTGTAAATGCCACTGTCTAAGGTTCATTGCAGAGTACTGTAATTCTACATAGAGTCATGATGTTTGTGTCCATGAGCATATAGAGCGGGCCACAGCCCAATTTAAGTTATTTGGCAATCTCAACGTTCAGAATTCTACTTTTAACATAAATGCTTATTCTCAGATCTCGTCACAGACACAGTCAAGCTGACACTCTAAACATCAAATCAATGCCTTAGAATCATTCCAAACTTACAATATGATACAAGATTCTAGGAGTTCTAGAAGGCAAAAAGATAAAGAATGCTAGACATAGCACACAAAGACACAAGGTGCTACCACCGCATGGGGTCTATTTTCCAGTATGTGGCTGTTTCTGATGACACAGGAAAGAGTGTGTATATATTGGAAAATTATGATTTTATTTTTGCAGAAGAACACACACAACCTGCAGAGATTAATTTTAGGCTTCCTTCTAAGAGATATAGATACTACATTCCATGTAAATTAAATTCGTAAGCAACTGGTTCTGGAGAAGGATTGGTGAAAGATAAATATTAAAATGATATGAGAATATGGTGGCACTCCTTTAGAAAGCCAGGCACTCAAATGAAACACACATTCTTGCAGAGGAAATAGACATAACATGCACAAATACCATTTCCCCTAGAGAACTCCTCATCAATATACATGGTTTCTAATAAAAAATAAACGGACTAAAATTTCAACTGATTTGACTAAACTAATATATGGATGTAATATTTGAGCAGTTAAAAACATTATCTCTACCTGTTACTCAAGTACTGGAGAATCAGGTTGGTAACTCTATCAGGTAAATAATCACCTACACGGATCACATTCAACAAATTCAGGTGGCACTCCAAAATCTTCCCTGCATAATTCTTAAGAAACATTTGGGCAAAAGCCTTGTGATCGGGGTTCTGTAGCTTCAAATCTCCAAACCTGCAAGAATAATGTGATTTCTTGAAAACTCAGAAACCAATCAAATGCCTCCTACAGTTATCTAGAACCAGATCAAAAATTCTGAAACTTTACCGAGTGTAGAGCCTGTTCAGAATGTGAACAGTCCATTTCTTCACTTTCCACCAGCCCCATGACTTTCTAAGCTCAGGGTCCAAAGGTTGACCCTCAACAGGAACAGGCCTCTCCAAAATATTTAAGAAAAGAACCATCCATGCATTGAAGATATTTGGGTCGAATAGCTGCTTCGGAATCTCCAGCTAAAAATAAATGGCCGCATTAATATGAATACACAGTTTCTAAAAATTGAATTTTATGCTAGAGATATTAAAGAATCCACAGCGAAAATTAAATTCCTAGTTGATTACACAGTTTTATTGAGAAGGTTCACAATTAACCTGGAAAAAAAGATATACATGGCAGTAAGATCTATATAACAAATTCACAAGAGGTAGCTAAGAAGGGTCAGTGGCAGAGTAATACAAAGACAATAAGCATCATTTTGACAAAATCTGTTTATTTGATAATTCAGTCACTCCAAAATATATCAAAATATGGACTAGACCAAAATAAATTTCAGGTCAACTCAGACCAAACCCAAATGCTAATTTTTTATTTAAACTTAACCCGATTGGGTTTTTAGGTCTGTTAAGTTTCATAGCACACCCTCAATTGAAAGTGTCAACTAAATCTCTTCAATAAACCTAATATTGTCACTTATTCCACAATAAAATCTTAAAAATCATGAGCCTCAACCTGTTCAGAGGATAGACAATGCAACATCAAGACATTTTTCTTTAAATTCTCCTGGTAACATGTGAAGAACAACCATAACAATGGTTATTGTAATGATTCAAATTTAAACTTAACTTGAATGGTAAGATGTACACTAGATGAGACAGTAAGAAAATTTAGTTAATAGATGTTAACATCCTAGTTCAAATATTGTCAAGCACAAATCAGTACAGATGACAAATACCATATAAGTGCAATACATATCAACATTAACCCAGTGATGAATTCTGGACTTACATATATAGATGACCAGAAAATCTTGCAAATAAGTTTGATCAGATCTGCTACTTCTACCGAAGGATTAGGAATCTGGACAAGCTTGTTGAAAATATTCAGAAGATGCGAAAATGTCTCCTCAACAATGCGATAAACAGGTGTCCTCTCATCATCCGACTTAAACCTGAAGTTTATGCTTGTTAAATTGATTACAGCAATAGACACCTTCAGCAATTTTTTTTCTAGTTAAGAGACTTGGTAGATGAAAAAACAAACAAAATGAGATGGATCTCAGTCAAACCACAAACTAAAAAACAAAGTCCTATCTTTTCTTCGACTCAACCCCCCAAACAATTTTCAGAAACCTACAAAGTAAAACACTAACAATCAAAAGCATATACTTACTCATATTTTCGGGAAAGGATTCGCAACACAAACAAAGATCCAAAAACTTGTTGATCTTGTAGGTTATGCTTGATCCAATCAAGAAGATGTGGCCACTGCTCAGGATAATCAGCATGAATAATGGTCTTGAGGCACTCCCCCAGCTGCACCCTTTACATATTTTACATCAGATGAAAAAAGTCAAATTCTGCTCAAAAAGTGGAAACTGATGAAATGTTCTAAGACCAAGTATATAAACAGAGTAAGATTTGTAACAAACAATATTTAATTAAACAAACACAAAGTATTGTATTTATAAACTAAAATAAAAACACAGTAAAAAGGAAAAATGATCATACCTCAACAATTGTGGAACCTGCGTTATGAACACAAGAATGTGATCTCTCACCATGCCTTTATCACTCTGTAATATTTTGGATTGTTCATCTGCATCACATCATAAAATAGATGTTAAAAGGAGTTTTCAATACTTACGCGAAATACAAACAGCCATAACAATTTGGATAAAATTACCAGGCTCGTGAGGCGCCCAGTGTTTGGCGATGAAGTTCTTAAAATGAATACTTGCAAACTGCCTTACCGCCAGGTCACAGTTATTATCGACGATGATCTGTAACAGTCTCACCAGGTGCTGCGACGCGAACTGTACCTGCAAATCAATCACAGTTCAACCGTAAGAAATAACAACAATCAGAACCGTCACAAAAATCAAAAATTAATTACTCAAAAGATAGTAAACCTGATTGAGACTTTGCTCGGCGGCCTTGCGTTCATCGGGGTTGGGGCTGAGAGCAGCCTGGAGGATGATTGCCAAGGCAGGGAGATCCATTCACAGGTCGATTGCCAGTAAATTTACGACGATCGCGATTGATATGCGTATCAAAATAGAATCTCTAAACCCTAGACAGCGTGCAGATACACACTAGGATTTAGAGAGGGGAGAGAATATAGGGAAGGAGAAGAAAAAAGGAACAGAGAGGAAACGAGTGAGGGTTGCGAGAGAGACAGCTTACAGTAGCTTAACTGTGTATTTAAATTATTAGGGTTTACGGTTGTTTAACGACCGAACCGAATGTACGCTTACCAAATCGGTTCCCACTTATTTTACTGCTCCACCAGACTCGTGCACTACTGTCGAGGTTGTATTTTGGTGACAAAGCAAAAATCCACATAAATTTTATAAAAAGTTTCTAATTTTTTTGTTATTTGATTTATTATTATCTAAAATCATGTGTTTGACTCATGTCTTTGATACTTCATTTCGTAACATTAAGTCATTAATTTAACTAAATAACACAAAGCATTAAGTCAAATTAATATAATAATTTTTGATTCATTTATTTTTATCCCGATCCCATAAAATAAATTGTGCCTAATAGGCCATATACTTTTGGAGAACCCACAAAAGTTGTTGTCACTATTTTTGTTGTTGCCAAGAGTTGAGAGAGCTTTCGCAGAAACTTTCACTCCTTTCCAAAACTGATTTTTGAGCATATACCAATGATAGAAAATTACATCCATCTTAATTAGTTGATACTGCAGTACTTAATTGTTGATAGATAGGTAACTGATGTAAATTTTATGTCAATTAGGTAGTCAATATGTTTGATATGAATTTTATCCAATGATGCTTGCGGTCAGCTAAATAATTTTGTACTGCAAATATATTAAATGAATGAGGTTTTAGAATTTCACTTTTAAATAGTTGACTCGGTAATTTATTGTAAGGCTAAGTATAATAGTGATAATTGATGACAGAATTATGGATGTATATGATAATTTATTACTTATGGACTTTATTATTGAAAGATATGATTTAATATTAAGGTTTATCCGCTTTATATTATGTGAATTGAAATTTAATGAAAGATATGGGTGTGATGCATTATAATAAAAAGTCTACTGAAAGTCAACCAGTATGTGATTCAATGGCTCAGTTCAATGATATCTCTCTTTATTTTAAATATTGAGATTAAGAAATTCTGAATTTAAAATGGAATAAAGAATTTTAATTGAAGTTTAGGATTCTTGAAATAGGATAGAATTTACATATAAAAAAATATATGTAACTAAGTTCTTACGAAGGATATGCTTTGGAATATTAGTTTCAAAACATATTTTGACCAAAATGGATTATTACAATAATTATAATGATCAATGATTTGGCTTTAATATGATAATAATTATTGTAATATTTATGGTTGCTATATAATTCATAATAACACGACAAGGGAAACCTAAAGTGTAATCCCTGCACTCATATACAATATAAAGATTACTACTAATACAAGTAGGGATTATAACATGTTCTTTACAATACGATATATCCTACCATTATGCACAAGTTCAATGAACTATGATACAAATATCTGTATGGACTAGAGATATATCCTACCATTACTAGGTCTCACTATCCAAAATACATATTTAAATTCATAATCTAGTATTCTGGCAAGAAAAATCAAAATCAAATCAAATTATCTAATATTAATACGAAATTTTAGTTTTTTCCATATTATTTTTATATTTTATATTAATTAATTTTATTTATTCTTCATATTTTGATATCCTTTCATCTTAAGATCTAAAAATATTATTATTGAGTATTTTTTATTTATTTTAGATGATTTAAGTCCATAATTATTATTTTACATATATTTTAAAAAATTTCAATAATTTTTTGGGAAACAAATTATAGGAATAATGATTTTTAAAAATTAGAATAATAATAATTTTCATAAATTAAAAGTCTCTCATAAGTTATTTTACTAGTTTAAAAGTCTTTGTATGTTTGTGAGAGTTTTTTGAGAATTCTGATTTTTAAGGATTTTAATTAAAAGAAATGATGTATACTGATAATGATTAGATAGATTTAATTTCTTCCAACAAAAGTCGGCCCATATGTGTTATATAGTTCGTTTAGAGTATTTTATAATATCGTGTAATAATTTATAAATATTTGATGAATTATTTAAATAATTATTAATGATCATAAATTAGAATTGAGGAGTGAATGACAATTTGATAATTTGGATAAGTCTAAATTTGTGTAAATTTAAAGTATGAATTATTTTAGAATTTTTGAAAAGTTAAATACTATATTTTATTATTTTTATAAAGTTTATAAAATTTATTTTAAATTATATATTTATCAAAATTCAGAAATCCAAGTCTAGATGGATTCTACTATTTATAAAGAGCATGTAAAAAGTTTTTGGATATTTTTCTGATTTTATACTATTTTTAACAATTTAAAATAATTTTTGAATAAATAATTATTATTTTATTATATTTTTTATTTAATTAAATCAGGAATAAACCAATTACGATGTTGTTTTGTTGTTAAGAAGGGGTGTGTCTGATAGTGTGAAACGACACTGCTTTGCATAGGGTTGGGTGTCGGTTCTGCTGTATTCGGCGATCCACCATTTCCAGGGAATATGTGAAGACTGAAAAATTTCGAACTATTCAGACCTGAAAGTCCATATGAGGATCAATACAATTAGTGGGAACTTAGCTCATAAAACAAGATTGATTTTGGGTTTAAGAGATGAGATGAGATGAAATTATTTTTGAAAGAGATATTAATTTTTAGAAATTTTTTTATAATTATTAATTTATGATTAAAAAATCACAAAGGGATTTTAATCAATGGTTTTAGGATTCTAAGACCATAGATTGGTCTATTGGATGTGATCGAGGTTGTACAAATTTTTCGAGAATTTTCGGAATCGTATTTGAAATTATAGTGAATTTTTTAAGGTATCTAATAAGGTATTTAATTTTTACTAAATTATATATTTGTAAGAAAATATGATTATTAGCTTGATAGATTCTTCTATTTACGAAGAATTTATAAAAAATTTTGGTGTATTTTTCTGAGTTTTATATAATTTATTATAAAATTTATATTAATTTTGAGATTTAAAAGAAATATATTTATTATTAATTAAATAATATTATATTATATTAAAATTTATTTGTTCAAAACGACAGGAGGGGATGTCGTTTTGACCAGGGTTGGTCAAAACGACACCCACCCATGTCGTTTTGATGATTCTCGGGCAAGATAAACAACACCGTATCGACCACCACAACACGACGTCGTTTCTTCGTGCATTTCAGAATAGTTGACCCGTCTCTACCACATTTAACCGGAGACGGGATAAGGTTGGCTCCCATTGATTCTTGGTGTTCATTGTAAATCGAGCCACCGAAAATGCCCGAGAAGATTTCTCTCCCCCTCGCGAGCTTGCCCATGCCATTTTTGTGTCGGATCTGACGATATTACAATCGAATCAGGAGAGGAACTAGCCCGGAAATCCGGAAAACAAACTCTTCAAACTGCCTGTTTTTTTATTCATAAAATGTATTATAAACCATATGTTTAGATTCGAGAGGGTGTCTTGGAATTGATATAAATTTTGTATAGTATGATTGAGTATTTAAGGTGTTAGGCATTTTCCGACAATCGAGTCATTTTTCGACATGTTACAGGGCACCGACGGTGATAAGAGGTAGAAGATGTCCTCGGACGACAAGCTTGTAGGATGGGTCGTTCGAGCATCGCTCGGATGATGTGTCATCCGATAGGGGCAGCCTGAGCTTCAAGCAACGCGTGTTGTTTCAGAGTGAGGTTTGGGTGTAAGTCTGGCAACACCAGTCACTGCCACGCATAGTCTTCTAATTGGTTCGAATTAAATAAATTCAAAAAATAGAAAAATAACCAGAAAATATATAAATTAGGGAAAAATAGTAGAAAATTGAGAAAAATTTCGGAAAAATTATAGAAAATACTAGATTTAATTTGAAGTCTATCGATATCGAATTTGGATAAATTAGATTTTATTTAATGGGTCAATTAAATCAAAAAAAAATTATAAAATTAAGAAAAATTAGAAAAATTACCCGGTTGGGTCTCGGGTCGATCGTCGGTAGAAACACGTCAATTTAAGGGCTTAGATGCATTATTTTATGTAATATTTTGCTATTGAGTTGTATTATTAAGGGTTAGCGATCATCGTGCGTAAGTGAATACCTACAATGGCAGGATTTCGAGGAATCAGTCCGGAATGCCATCGACGACTAATTGGGCTTTAAAAACCCGTGAGTGGATGGAATTTCTTTCCTTTATATAAATCGTTGGCATGAGTATTTATTTGTGATTAACAAGAATTCATTAATTGAGATCGTGCATGCGTATGTGTAATAAATGATACATCGAGTATAATAATTAATATAGCATACATCAAGTACCATAACATGATATGAAATGCATGGTTGTGCTATACTATAATTGAGATGTATAAATATATCGGGCATATTTGGGAATCGACATCAACATGAGGATACGCTGAGTCCGCATAGGGTAACCTATAACGACCCTAACTCCTAACCTATTATTAATTGCTCCGATTAGGGCCCTTATCGCCGTGAAACCCAAACAAGCCCAAGAACCAGGACCTATCTGAATCCCACAAGGCTTACTCATCAAATTCTCGATTTTTAGCATGTACATTTTTTATGTTTATCAACAATTGGAGCATGATATTGGACAAGTATTTCGATATCATACGGAGTGAATGAAATATCAGCAGAAGTCTTTAAATAAAATCAATGAATCCACAACACACAAGTCCCAAAGGGATCCAAATATCCAGCAAGTTAACCCCCAACATAAATCGGACACAACAAGTAAAGGAGGAATCTTGAAAAACCAGAAAGTAGTCCAATCATA
This sequence comes from Passiflora organensis, assembly GCA_019739055.1. Classification (NCBI taxonomy): domain Eukaryota; kingdom Viridiplantae; phylum Streptophyta; class Magnoliopsida; order Malpighiales; family Passifloraceae; genus Passiflora; species Passiflora organensis. The sequence continues at coordinate 327,851 of JAEPBF010000130.1, read as the reverse complement.
ATTCATGTTATATGCGCAAGCAATCAAGGAACAGGTATGCAAATGTGATGCGATATCTTCCCGTCATGCAGCCTTGATCTCACACACTGGTACCACAGACAGTAGATGTACCTAAGCCTGAAAAATGGTGAATACAACAGGATGAGATTATAAGAATCTTAGTAGGGTCACAACAACATAAGATCTACAGAAATCTTAAACACAAATCTCTCGAACAACATCAGATCATCCCTACATAACTATGGGTATCACGCAATTCAAGAATCAATCAAAGGGATATGGCCGAAACTAAGGCTGAGGGTGGACTACAACACTTTCGAAAATCAGAAGTACACAGGCAGGTAAAACTCATCAGATTACTCTCGGAACTAGAAAGAAAGAAAGGTCATCCCCTTCCACCTGTGTTGTCCAAGGTTTACTGCACAAAGGGTAAAAGGTTAGCACACAAGCTAATCAGCAAACCTATTCATCCTTCCACACAAGGACAAGACATCCAAGCCACACAAGGACAAAGCTTCCTGTGAGACCCAGCCCGTAGGGGGGGGTCAGGTTACCCAATCCCATATCGGAAAGGAGAGGGGGAGGTCTTGGGCTTATATGTGTTGTGTGATGGTATCATTTGTAACAAGATGCATCTTTTGGGCCTTGTGGTTAAAAGCCCAACTGAGCGTTGCAGTTGTGATCCATCACGCACACATACACGTCCAGGCTCACTGGGCCGAGGGTCTGGGGGCCGGGTCGTGACAAATGGTAGCGGAGCCGATCTCGTTCCCTCTTCCGGATGGGCTTGGGCCGTGTTGTGTGTTCACGTTTGGGCTCGTGAGTTTGGGCCCACGTCAGTTACGTTTGGCTCCCCTCGTGAGGACACGAGGTCTATAAGGAGGGGAGATTGTGAGACCCAGCCCGTAAGGGGGGTCAGGTTACCCAATCCCACATCGGAAAGGAGCGGGGGAGGTCTTGGGCTTATATGTGTTGTGTGATGGTATCATTTGTAACAAGATGTATCTTTTGGCCAAGTGGTTAAAAGCCCAACTGAGCGTTGCAGTTGTGATCCATCACGCACACATACACGTCCAGGCCCACTGGACCGAGGGTCCGGGGGCCGGGTCGTGACACTTCCAGCTACACAAGGACTAGGCTTCCAAGCCACACAAGGACAAGGTTTCAAGCCACACAAGGACAAGGCTTCCAGCCACACAAGGACCAGGCCTCCAAGCCACACAAGGATAAGGTTTCCAGCGCGCGCATGCTGGGGATTGCCACCTATACAACTCCCATACCAATAAGAGTATCCCCTCACCCAAGGAGCATCAACGCTTACCTCGAATGGCCATCGGAACAGGATCTTGACACACAAACACGTACAAGCACACACAAGCAAATACAAAGCATAATACCAAAACAGGGTATCTTCAATCATGTCAGAATACAATTATATGCAATTCAAGCACTCAAAACCTAACTCAAGGGTTCGGTATGGCCTATAGGATTCATATCTCAATCCTTGATTCATGCACATATCCTACAATCAATTCGCATGCAATAATAACAAGGACATGTATCGAAAATAACAAACAAACAACAGAGATCTCTGGAGAAACCAATGAGGCATAGATCCTAACTCTCTTGTCTCAGAACAAGAAGTTAATCCTTTGCCTTTACTTAATAATTCCGAACCACCTATAGTATCACAAGGCAAAGACAAACCAAACTAAGCATGCATACTCAATAACCAAGTAAGTACCCTATTTACTTACCAATTCCACTCACCAAACCTATCAGAAACCAGTGGTCAGATGTCGCAGGTGCCTCCCCTTTGGATGTGTGATGTGATAGCCAAGAACTTAACAAGATTCAACCTGAATTACCACCCCAATTTAACTATGTATATTTCGGCACTAAGCATAGGACACAAGATAATTTGCAATTTCATGTTAGCAAGGTGTAAGGGTTGTGATTTCATGTTAGCAAGGTGTAAGGGTTGTGATTTCATGTGAACAAAGAAGGATTAAGTGTTTATAACTTATACAATCAAAAGAAACAAGATCAGAATTCAATAGGTTAATCAATTGATTAAGATAGGCAACAATAAGGCAAGGGTAGGGCATACTGATTTCATGTATAAAAAAGATTCAAAGGATGAATTCATGATTTTATAACATGAATGGATGCCAAACAATCATTCAAACAAGAGGAACAACAACAGAAATCAATTGAAGACAGAATCACACAATCTTGAAACCTAATCCCGCCAAAATATGATTTAACTTTCGACAAAGAAAAACTAACCTTCAGACAAAAAAACCCAAAATTTTTGGAAAAATGATGAAGATAGCTTTCCAACAAGCTATTATTTTCAAGAAACCGACAAAGGACGAGAGAGTTATGCTATTTTGAAGTTCAAAAAAGAACTAATCTCCAGACGAAAAACCTAAGATTGTTGGAAAGAGGATGAATAGAGCTTTCCAACAATTTTGACAAAGAAAAACTAACCTCCAGACAAAAAACAAAGATGATTGGAAAGAGGATGAAGAGAGCTTTCCAACAATTTTGACAAAGAAAAACTAACCTCCAGAAAGATGGTTGGAAAGAGGATGAAGAGAGCTTTCCAACAAGCTATTATTTGCAAGAATCCGACAAAGGATGAGAGAGTTATACTGATTTGAAGTTCCACGGATTTCGACAGAAATTAGGAGGTGTAAGGTTTTTAGGTTTTACGAATTTTGTGTATTTTCTATATAAAATTTTTGTGTGGCTGGCTTCCTATTTATATAAGGTGATTATGGAATTAAAATTCTTATTTTAAAGTCTTGATTAAAGTAAGATAATTATCAGAATTAAATTCTATAATTATCCCCCTTAATTTTAAGAATTTTAATTTCTAAGGTAATTATCAACTTATAAAGAACTAGATTAAAGGGAACTAAAACCAAAATTAATTACTGGATATTTCTTACCAATTTCGGTCATCACACATCCTTTTCTTCAGGGGCAAAATGGTCTTTTCACCTGCACTGGCTTCTGGACTTTTATGACTCAAAATTCGGGGTCTCACATCCTCCCCTCCTTAAAAGAATTTCGTCCTCGAAATTTTAACACATGTACCTAATCAAACAGGTAAGGGAATTTCGCACGCATATATTCCTCAATCTCCAAAGATTGTTCCTTAATTTAGCCATTATGCTAAACAACTCGTACCATAGGCACGCTTCGACTGCGAATCTGTCGAACTGACCTATCTAGTATGACAACTGGCTATACGGGATAGGATAGGTCTTCAGCAACTTCGATTGGGGGTTCTTCGTGCACATGGGTAGGGTCTCACACATTTTTTCTCAACATTGAAACGTGAAACACGTTGTGAATTCTTTCCATATTTGGAGGTAAGGCAAGTAGGTATGCAACAGGCCCGATCCTCTCGACAATGTCATACGGACCAATGTAACGAGGTGCTAGCTTACCTCGCTGCTGAAAATGAAGGACTCCTTTCCATGGAGCGACCTTCAAAAATACTTTGTCACCTACCGCAAATTCCAGCTCCCTTCATCGATTATCAGCGTAGTTTTTCTGGCGATCCTGGGTTGTTTTTAGCCGTTGTTGAATCAAGTTCAACTGCTCCGTTGCTTAATCAATCAATTCCGGATTGTCTAGGCGTCTTTGGCCTACCTCATTCCAGCAAATGGGAGTTCTGCAACGTCTCCCATATAGTGCTTCATAAGGTGCCATACCGATGCTTACATGAAAACTATTGTTGTAAGCAAATTCTGTTAACGGCAGGCATCGATCCCAACCGGTATGCTGGTCCAACACACTGGCACGTAGCATGTCTTCGAGTGTCTGAATCGTCCTTTCTGATTGACCATCGGTCTGGGGATGAAATGCTGTACTGAAATTCAATCTCGAACCCAGCGCATTCTAGAATTTCTCTCCCAAAATCATGAGGTGAAACAAGTATTACGATCTGAAACAATGGAAACTGGCACTCCATGCAATCAAACAATCTCTTCCAGGTAATGAACAATCAATTTCTCAGGTGTATCCGTCACACGTATAGGAAGGAAGTGTGCAGATTTCATCAATCGATCCACGATTACCCAAATGGCATTGTATCCTTACTACGATCTAGACAAACTGGTCACAAAATCCATTGTGACATGCTCCCACTTCCATTCTGGAATCGGAAGTGACTGCAGTAGACCAGCGGGTCGTTGATGTTCGATCTTTACTTGTTGACATACGAGGCATCAGGCAACGAATTCAGCAATGTGGCATTTCATGTTTGGCCACCAATACTGCTCCTTTAAATCTCGATACATCTTAGTGCTTCCGGGATGGATAGCGAACTATGCGCCTCTGATAGAATAAGGTTACGAATATCAATATCTTTTGGAACACATACCCGGTTTTTTAAGACAATCACTTCGTCATCTCGTATTCTGAAATTACGAATTATGGCATCAACACCATCAGAAAGTTGCTTCTGAATTTTAATTTGTTTTGGATCCTCTAATTGCTGATTTCGGATTTCCTCAATCAAGGTCGGCTTGACTTCGATTCGTGCCAATGACGATCCAGAAAAATTAATGCCAAGATGCACACGGTTAGCTTTTAAATTCAACAACATAGGCATGTAATGGGTGCGTATGTAAGCCAAAACTGATGGGGAAGGAGGATGCAACTTTCGACTCAAGGCATCAGCAACAATATTCGCCTTTCCAGGATGAAATTCGATGATCAAGTCGTAATCTTTAATCAACTCTACCCATCTTCATTGTCTAATATTCAATTTTTTTTGCATGAGGAGGTACTTCAGGCTTTTGTGGTCGGTGAAGAATCGGCACGTCTTGTCGTATAAGTAATGTTGCAATATTTTCAACGCAAACACCACAGCTGCAAGCTCCAAATCATGTGTAGGATAGTTGCTTTCGAGCGGTCGTAACTGTCGGGAAGCATAAGCAACAACTTTCCCGTCTTGCATCAATACGCATTCAAGTCCGGATTTCGACGCATCGTTGTAAACCACATACTCCTTTCCACAAATAGGTAAGGTAAGCATAGGTACGGAAACTAACCAGTTTTTTAGTTCTTCGAAACTTCAATGGCATTTCTCATTCCACACGAAAGGCTCACCCTTGCACGTCAGTTTTTATTAAAGGTCCGACAAGCGATGAAAAATTCTGCACAAAGCGACGGTAGTATCCTGCTAAACCAAGGAAACTACGAACTTCAAACATAGTTCTCGAGGGTTCCCAAGCAACTACGACTTTGATCTTCTTCGGATCAACTAACACACCTTGGGCGGAAACAACATGGCCAAGGAAACCAACTTCGCGTAACCAGAATTAGCATTTGGAGTATTTTGCGAACAACTGCCGATCCTTCAAAATATTCAGCACAATCCGCAAATGCTTAGCATGTTTCTTTTCCAATTTTGAATAAATCAGAATGTCATCAATGAAGACTCACAAATTTATCCAGGAATTCATGGAACACACGATTCATCAGGTCTATGAACACAGCTGGTGCATTGGTCAAACCGAATGGCATAACCAGAAATTTGTATTGGCCGTATCACAATCTGAACACGGACTTCGGAATATCAGTATCACAAACTCGTAATTAGTGGTATCCAGATCTGAGATCGATCTTGGAGAACATGACTAAACCCTGGAGTTGGTCGAACAAATCGTTGATGCGTGGCAAAGAGTACTTGTTCTTCACGGTCACATGATTCAACTGCCGATAGTCGATGTATAATCGTAGCGATCCATCTTTCTTCTTTACGAACAAGACAGGTGCTCCCCAAGGTGACATACTAGGTCGGATGAAACCACGATCCAACAAATCTTCCAATTGTGATTTTAGTTCCTTCATTTCCGCAAGAGCCATACGATACGAAGGAATGGAAATCGGATTCATACCAGGCACTAACTCAATGCCGAATTCCACTTCCCTTGCTGGTGGTAAACTGGTTATGTCTTCTAGAAATACTTTTGGAAATTCGCGAACCACTAAAACAGAATCCAGATAAGAGGATTCTTTAGAAATATCATGTACATGCGCGAGATAAACTGTATATCCTTTGTTGATCAATCGTTTTGCATCAAGATAAGAAATCATGAAAGTTGGAACAACTCGCCTATCACCTTCAAAACAGTACTCGGCATCATCAGGAAAAATGAACCACACACGTTTGGTGAAACACTCCATAAGAGCTTGATATTTCGCCAGACAGTCCATGCCTAAGATTACATTCAGCTATCAGATGTCCAATGGAATTAAATCCACTTCAAGTACATTTGGACCTATACATACAACACAGTCGATGTAGACTAGATCACAAATTAGTTATGCTCCCAAAGGAGTCAGAAAGTCAGAACCGCAATAGGAGGAGTCAAGTACATTTGGACCTATACATACAACACAGTCGATGTAGACTAGATTACAAATTAGTTATGCTCCCAAAGGAGTCAGAAAGTCAGAACCGCAATAGGAGGAGTCAAGGGAGATAGAGGCCGATCCGTGCTAAGTGCTATCTTTGGACTTACAAATGATCTATTTGCTCCGGGATCTAATAATACTTTAGCATTTTGAGAAAATACTGAAATAGTACCTGTCACCACATCAGGACTATCCTCGGCATCAGTTAGGGTGAATAACCTTGTTGGTCTTGGTTGCACCTACTTGTGGATCCGTTGAGTGGTCCTCCTGGCGCGTGCGCCGGCGGTTTGGTGAGGTTAGCATACCCACCTTGACCCGCACTAGGTGCGCTTGTGATACATCTTGGCTTTTGGCATTCCCGCTGAATGTGCCCCATTTCGCCACAATTGTAACATTGACATTGATGAGAATTCCACATAGACCCATTGGAATTCGAACCAGAAAAGTTCTTCTTGTTGTTACTTCCATTGCTATTAATTTTCTGAGGATAGGACATTAAAGGATAGGGTCTCGTACGTCAATTAAATTTCAAATCTCGCATGAAGGATCCGCCACTAGTAACTGTGGATAGCTTCTTGGTTTGCACAATATTTTCGGCTTTAATTGCGGCAACGATTAGTTCTTGTAAATTCTGTACCGGTGTAGTACCAACGATGGTTTTGAGTTCGGTACTCAGCCCATCCTGAAATAGTCTCACAAGCTGGTACGGTGAGCGATCCTCTTCAGGTACAAATCGGGACAACTCCCTTAATGCCTTCTCATATTCTAGTACCGAACAGGTGCCCTGTTTAAGCTTGTAGAAAGCTCGTCGCTGCTCACTTTTTTGGAATCTCGTATAGAACCTTTCGTCGAATTCATACCGAAATTCCTCCCATGTAGGCAGATGATCGCTAAATTGCAAGCTCACAGCTGTCCACTATGCGAGGTCTTCTCCCTCAAGTAGGAAAGTGGCGATGGCAACCTTGTCATCATCCGAGATACATAAGAACAAGAACACTCGGCATAAGGTGTCGATCCATTCACGAGCGCCAGCAGCTCCAGTTGAACCATTTAAATCTTTACATCCTAATTGTCGAGCTTCTTTCAACAATTTTGTATTCACGATGGGAAGTCTCTCAGATTCTTTAGGATGCGCCGGCTATACAGGTTCAAGTGGAGGAATAGGTTCTTCCACGGGCGTGGGTGCAAGAGCATTCTGAAATTACGCCTCCATACGCTGCTGATTCGTACCAATTCCTTGCAATACGTTTAGGATTTGGGCCATCACATGATCAATGGCTGGTGCAGCTGGTGCCTCAGGTTGGTTTTCGGACCCAGCTTGCCCTCCCTACTCAGTTTGTGCTTGGCTCCTCTTGCTCAACAGGTTGCTGCTCGGCTTGAACCTCATACCTACCCAGTCAATCCCTTGTAGCATTCGACCTTGCCATACTATACAAGCATGCGATTGTTACTTAGCACATAACTAAATACAATACTAGGAAAAGAAGTGGTACCTTGTGGAGAGGAGTGCACCGGACAATACACATATGCTGGAAAACAATATACAAATTTTTGAAATCATATGCACACATGTAAATGCATACTCGTCTCTCACACATATGTACTCTCAGAAATCATCATCAAGCATTAAGCAAGCATAGTTCACACAATCCATATTCGGCAATCATGCAAACTCACACCTCATGCATTCGGCAATACACATTAGCAATCACACACATATACATTCGGCAACATAGAAATCACATAGGGACACTTGGTAATATGCCCCAACAACATACACATTCTCGGCAATGACAAGAAACATGGCAAACATTCACCGAAACACATCAAGGCATACCAGGCATAAGAACATACATAAACACACAGCAAATCAAATAATCATTTTCATCATTTAAATCAACACCTTTTAAGCATTAGTTCACTTTTGGTATTAGCTCCTAAGTGAGTGAGTGTGTGTGCATGTTCTTACCGACAAACTCAAAATCAACAAAGTTAGCATATAACCAATTATATTCCTTAAACCATGCTCCGCTACCAAAACTTGTAACTATCCTAACTCCTAACCTATTATTAATTGCTCCGATTAGGGCCCTTACCGCCGTGAAACCCAAACAAGCCCAAGAACCAGGACCTATCTGAATCCCACAAGGCTTACTCATCAATTTTTTAATTTTTAGTATGTACATTCTTTATGTTTAACAACAATTGGAGCATGATATTGGACAAGTATTCTAGTATTATACGGAGTGAATGAAATATCAGCGGAAGTCTTTAAATAAAATCAATGAATCCACAACACATATCCTATAGGGATCCAAATATCCAACAAGTTAACCCCCAACTAAATCGGACACAACAAGTAAAGGAGGAATCTTGAAAAACTAGAAAGTAGTCCAATCATAATTCATGTTACATGCACAGGCAATCAAGGAACATGTATTCAAATGTGATGTGATATTGCCCCACCGTGCAACCTTAATCACACACACTGGTACCACGGACAGTGGATATACCGAAGCCTGAAAAATGGTGAATACAACAAGATGAGATTACAAGAATCTCCGTAGGATCACAACATCATAAGATCTATAGAAATCTTAAACACAAATCTCACGAACAACATTAGATCATCCCTACACAACTATTGGTATCACACAATTCAAGAATCAATCAAAGGGATAGGGCCGAAACTAAGACTGAGGGTGGACTACAACACTTCCGAAAATCAGAAGTACACAGGCATGTAAAACTCATTTTGATTACTCTCGGCACTAAAAAAAAGAAAGGTCATCCTCTTGCACTTGTGTTGTCCAAGGTTTACTGCAAAAAGGGTAAAAGGTTAACACACAAGCTAATCATCATGTAAGACCCCGAATTTTGAGTCCTAGAAGTCCAGAAGCCAGTGCAGGTGAAAAGACGATTTTGCCCCTGAAGAGAAGGATGTGTGATAGCCGAAATTGGTAAGATTGTTCAGTAAATTAATTGCTTCTAATTCCTTTTGATCTAGGATATTGTAGATGGGTAATCGTTTTAGGAAAATATCTTTTAGGGTAGATAGTTACCTTAAAAAGATTAAGGAAGGTAATTTAAGAGTTTTGATTATTTGGTAAGATGTATTGAATTGATAGATTGATTAAAAGTATTAGACCTAATTCTATCCTCACTCAATATAAATAGGAAGCCAACCCCACAAAAGTTCCCCCTAAAACCTTACAAAATTCGTATAGGCTTAAAACCCTATACCTCCCATTAGCCGTCAGAATTTGCAGAAACTTTAAACTAGCATAACTCCCTTATCGTTCATTGGATCTCTGCGAATAATAGCTTGTTGGAAAGCCTCTCTCCTCTTTCCAACCATCTTTTGATTTTCTTCGGAGATTATATTTCGTTGTCTAATTTCTTTGAAAATCGGCGGCCGCGTTAGGTTTCCGCCAAATCTTCTTGAATTTCAAATAGCATAACTTTTTACTCGTTTGTTGGAATCTTGCAAATAATATGTCGTTGGAAGCTCTTTTCATTCTTCTTTCCAAAACTATGTTAATCGAAGCTTGGATGTAAATATTTCGTTATTTTTAGGTTAGGACGAAATCGTGCTATGCATACTTTTTAGCGACATGTTTTGCATAGTTAATTCAAACGATAAATTCAGTTGAATCTTGTTTACTTTTCCGGCTATCACATCACACATCCAAGGGGGAGGCAACTGCAACGTCTGATCACTGGTTTTCTGATAGGTTTGGT